>NWBT01000050.1:637479-648988 GCA_003386485.1 Colletotrichum lentis
GGGGATGACTGACATTTGATGGGCTATCTGGCTTAGAGCGGTGTTGAGACGGAGTGTTGCCAACATGTGAGCTGTGTTTGGCGGCGCGGGGCCGGGCCAGATGTCTGGCCGGTCTACCGGCAGCTCTGCATCGACATCGCTGGCGGCGATGGATATTGGTCGGCCGTGGAAGATGCCAATACGTCTTATTATGAAAGATGAGATGAGTCAGCACACACGTTCAAAACTTCCGGGGAGGAGGAAGAGGATCTCGCTCACTTCTCTATCGTGTAGGCCGTCCACCACACGCGGTTTCTCGTCTCACGGATGACGGGATCGATACCGTCTCCGGAGTACTTCCGATGCATGCCGTTCTGGATCGCCAGTTTCACAGCGAGGTTCAAGTAGACATACGACAGCCCCGAAGCGTCAAGCGGCAGAGTATACACCCCTATCAGGAGGCATGCCTGGACGCTTTCCAAGGACGATATTGTGATGACGTCGGGGACCAGTCGGCATGCCTGCTGGTAGAACATGATGCCGACCGTGTCCTCCGAGAAGGGGCTCGTGTCAACGGCGGCCGCGTTTGGAGGCCCGCCCCTCTCGTCGCGAGAGTCCAGGTACGCATACTGGGTCCCGATGGCGAAGATGATGAGGATCATGCACACGGTGCCGACATCCCGCCGCGTCAGGGATGTCGAGTTCTCGTACACCAGGTCTAGCTTGTCGTTGAGCCAATGGCGCTCGACGTAAAAGTAGCTGGTCTCGGCGTGGTTGAAGAAGGCGTGGACAAGGAAGTCGGCGACGTAACGCGGCGGCAGGGACGACAGCGAAGCCACCGTGTTGGAGGACGACTGCAGCTCTTCCGGACGGTAGTACTCCTTGAACTGCGTCTTGGGGCCATCCGGGGCGTCCTGGACGATGGGTCAACAAGGGGGCTTCAGGATGGAAGGGACATGAGGATGGGTATCTAGCAGAACATACGTTTACACACTGCTCGATCCACTGCTTTATTCGCATGGAGAAGTTCCAGTGGGAGAACTCGCCCGAGTAGTCTGGCCATGGCAGGATTAAATGAGATTGTCTCCAACGTCCAGGCTCTTTGGGGCGCTGGCTTACGTGTGATGTTGTTCTCCAGAGGCTGGACCGTGATCTCATCTACCTTGAACGAGTCGGAGCTCTGTGATTGCACTTCCGCATCGGCGCCGACCTCGGCCTCCATGGAAACGTCCGCCTCCACTCCGGCTCCGGGAACGTCGGGACCGGCACGTCCTTTTTCGACGAACTCGGTCAAGGTCTTCAAGGTCTCGGCATCCAGCGTGCTCTTGCCGGTGTAGTGCGCCAGCAGCCGCTCCATGTAAGCCATCCTCTGCCTCGAGTGAGAATCCTCGTGTTGCGAGGGGCGTGGTCTGTGATATCCGGCAAGGGGCCTGGTCAGTTCATGTGTTGGCGGCAACCAGTGGAAGGACATCTATCTAGAGCATATGGGTTTAGGTAGCTACCTCGCAGTGGTCTCGGATCCGGGCTCATCTCTGGTTGTGGGCGTGAGGAACTCGCACTGCCGGCGCAGGCGGGTGCACCGGCGGCAGGGGACTCCGCCGTCGCATTTCTCCTTGAGTCTCCGACACCCGTCGCAGCTTTGGTCGCGTCAGCATAAGGCAGTTTTGTTTTCTGGTCGAGGAAGACAGAGAAGCGGAATGAGGCGGGGGAGGGAAGGGGTAGGGGAGGGGTTTCATCCTACGCTCGAACCGCCCGCTTCCTCTCCTTATCGGCGACGCGGCGCTGCTTGTGTCGTTGCAGACGCAGGCCGTCCTCGGGATCCATCTACGATTCGGAGGTCGTGATAGCCGATAAGCAAAAAAAAAAAAAAAAAAAAAAAACCCAACAACCAACCCCGTATGGAGGTTGTCGATAACGCGCGGCGGCTGGGCGGACAGCGCCAATCAACAAGGCCAGCCAAGGGCCCGGGCCGGTTGAGCGAAGGGCTCCTCTGTGAAGGCTGCCTTTTGCCCACGGTGTTTAAGTGCAAGTCCGTGGATCAGAAAAGGAAGGTCTAGTGTCTCTGTGGCTTACTCACACTCGAAGGGTCTATCTTTCAGTCCCTTGCAGGACCCTCGGGTACGGGTACAGGGCGGGCGAGCAAGGTATGCGGGTGGGTAAAGCGAAGGGATCGGTTGAATGAGCGTACGAGGAGCCAAGATAGGCTGAGACGAGAAGGGCCCCTCCCTAACGTGTCAGCGTGTATACCAATGCTACTCCTTTGCCCGAGTGAGAGTGAATGGCAGAGTGAGAGTGAGAGAAAGAGAGGGGAAGCAAAGGCAGAAGTTCGGCGAAACCTGCACCGCCGTCGGGGCGGTCGGACAAAGGCCCCCCACCTTTTCACAAGACGCGGGGAACCCGGCTACATCCCGGTCGGGGCCGAGATCCTGCATGGGACAACGCATCCTTGAACCAAGGGTCTGGAGTCGTTGCTTGACTCGTAATGCGGAGGAAACTGGGCACAATTAATTTGTGAATTTTGATTGATGTACAGGGGAACCAACAGTCAGTCATCCATAGTCTACAATCTTCCCAGAACTTGAGCTTCGACTATCCCTCCCACAGAGATACCTCCACACACTTACTATGTACGGAGAAAACTCTTGGGCATGCCGTTACGTGGCCGGCGAGTACAGAAGCGTCCCGGCTTCTAGGGAACCGCTCCCACATGCGTCGCGAACGGAATCTCTTGTAAACGCGAGTGCCGATCGGACCAACGACTTGTGTCAAGAACCGTTGAATGTCTGATGAAAAAAAGAGACGGGGCAGTGTTGAGGTTGAAGAAGAGAACCTAAGCCGAGTCACTCCAACCAACGCTTGGAAGTCGGGGCGGGTAATGCGGCCGGGGTCCGAGACCCGGGGCCCATCCGGGCACGGTCAGCAGCACGGGACCGGCACTTGACCGGTCCTGCCCAACCCTTGTGATAAGCAAATTATAGACTCGCAGTGACATCCATTGTTGATATTGGTGC
Organism: Colletotrichum lentis; assembly: GCA_003386485.1. Classification (NCBI taxonomy): domain Eukaryota; kingdom Fungi; phylum Ascomycota; class Sordariomycetes; order Glomerellales; family Glomerellaceae; genus Colletotrichum; species Colletotrichum lentis. The sequence goes on from NWBT01000050.1 coordinate 640,470, forward strand.
GAGAACGAAGCCAAACCCCACCATCCCAATCACGCTTCCTGGCCCTCCGACGCGGCGATAATCTTCCGTGCCATCTCCGGCAGTTCGGTCGCCATCACATCCATCTCCCCAAACAAGTCGGTGCATGGCTCCCCCTCATACACGGCGCACCAGGCGCCCCTGAACCCGCACCCTTTGGCCGCCGACGCGTCCCACATGTGCGCCGCGGCGAACCAAGCCTCCTCGCCGTTGAAGCTCTCCAGCACGGGCTGGTAGGCCCTGGGATCCGGCTTCCCGATCCCGTCCGCGTCGCAGCTTCGCAGGTTCTCCGCGGGCATCTCGATGCTGTTCGTCTCAAAATAGCCACCCACGCGCTTCGCGTCGCCCGCCGTGAACGCCCAAACCGTGAACCCCGCTCCGCGCAGGAGCGCGAAGCACTCCTTGATGCCGGGCCGGGCCTCGAGCTCGAGGGAGCGGTCCATGATGAAGGTGATGTCGTCGTCGGTCGCGAGCTTACGCGGTTCCGGGACGCCGGCCATGAACAACATGCGATAAGAAGAGGCTGCGGAAGATGTCGTAAAAGCGCCTGTATCGGCCTTGGATGCTGAGGTAGGTGTACTCGCGCTCGGCCGCCTCGATCCACGCGAAGCCCAGCAGCGCGGGCTTGATATTGTGCTCTGCGAGCCTAGGACCGAGCCGGGTCTCGATGGCGCGATGGATGGCGTCGTAGGACATGCAGGTGCCTACGATATCGAAGACGACGTGCTTTTTTGGTGGCGAAGACATGTCGTTCAGGCCAGCTTTTGCAAGGTGGATCGGCAATGTGGTGACAGGTATGGAATGATAAGGAGTGAGGGTGCCGGGCTGATAGGAGTCTCGACCATGCCCTCCCAGCTCCAAAGCATATATGTATTCCCAGAGGATTTATTAGTATTCTTCCTCGGTTATCAAAACAAGGTAACCTTGGTCATACGTAGAGATTACTTCATCACAGAGACGCATCATCCCTATCTCGGCGCCTGGGCAGTGAGAGTGAGCGGGGTACCGGCGAATGCGACGAGAGCATCCGGCAATATCGGTGGTTGACCCAATGGGCCAGTTGACTATCAGTCGACGGATGAGCAATCCCGGAAAAGCGTTCCTCAGATAGGATGCAACAGACAGTTCCCAGGTTTGCTTGATAAGCTGCCGACTGGGAACTGTAGCATCTGTGACTTCCGGCCGGTCATCAGCATGACAGACTTGGCTTTGACGTCATAAGCATACGATCAACCCGACGTCAAGTAAAGGACGCGCGCGGGTCAGAGTGATCCACTTGTCGGAATGAACGAACGGCAGTAAGCTTGAGAGCCCGGGCATCACTGCGTTAAAGATGCTGATCGGTCAGTAGCCGTCGGGATTTCTTTACATATGCCGAAGCCTCGGAAACCAAGATTTCGATAAACGATGGGCGCAGCGATGGAGTTGGAATTACTTTTCGAGATGAAAGGGCGATCTCAGAATGTGCTATCAGAGTTCCCAGCTGCACCAAGTAGGTAGGCTTTTTGTCACAAGATATAAGGCGTTAGTTGTTGCCTACAACTAACGGCGTTGTTTTTATGATAGTTATAAGCCTAGCTTTACCTATTTGTGCTATAATAGTTTTAAGTGCAGTAATAACGCACTGTCTCTATCTTAACCTGTAGGTTTGAATCCTAACCTAGGCGTTTTTCGTATGTATTATCTATAGATTTAACTACCTAGACTTTAGCAATACGTACCTAATTAGAAGGTTTAAAGCGTTAGTTTCCCTACTATAGTGCAAAAACTAGGGGGTGTGTTACAAGATATAAGGCGTTAGTTGTTACCTATAACTAACGGCGTCGTTTTTGTGACACTTTTCGCGGTCCTCCATGTCACTACACGATGCGCAAGTCCATTTCAGGCTTCAGCAAAGAGATATTCCAAAATAGCTTATTTTTCTTAAAAAGAAATTGTGCTTACGCCGTAGTTTTTCCTATCATTATGGTATCTTTTTTTGCAAAAAATGTCCTCTAAATGGCGCTGGTTTACCGTAGGACTCGGGAGTCAAAACCAATGCTATGCTATGCTTTTTTCCCGTTTTCAATCCGTGCCGTGACCCGATGATACTTTACAAAGAAGAAAAGGTCTTCTCAAACGCCGAAATCAGGATGGGGACTGCGAGTCTTGTCAGGAACAACGACTTCAGGCTGTAGCGGCTGATGTGGTGTAGACTTACTGTGAGCCTCCTCGAAGATGAGCATGGGCCTGAGCCTGATGGTCTCTTTGCCGCAGGCACCGATGTTGACGCCGAGACGCTTCATCGAGCTCGTGACAGCTGCGGCACTCTGGGTATCGAAAGCAATATAGGTTCTGTTACGCGTGTCAGCGAGACAAGCTCTGGTCCTGGCTGGGCGTCGTATGTGGCTTCACTTACCCCTGGCCCTTGCCGCGTAAGTTCTGGACGTGCTCGGGGTACTTCTGAGCAAGCTTCTCCATCTCGGAGTAAAGGGCGTCTCCAACGCGAGCCTGCGGTGTGTTAGCCGAGAGCAACCGAGTACAGAGGCAGCGGGGTGACTGTACAGTTTGCTCGACGAGGTTCTTGTTGCGGATCTCGTCAATCACGGCCTTGCAGACGATGACGCGAGCGGCATCGCCAATCCAGGTGTTGAACTGACGGTAGGCCTTGTCGGGGACCAACATGGGATCGCTGAAGAAGTAGCCGGCGGTCTGAGCCTTCTTGGAGAAGGTGACGATATCGGGAGGCGAGGTGAGGTTCCAGTGAGCGTGTCCCCAGAACTTTCCAGTGGCACCGAAGCCTGCGACTAGCGTCAGCACATTCTGTATGGCAGGCAGGTAGGTCAACATCAGAGGGGAACTTACCAGTCTGGACCTCGTCAACGATCATGACAACGTTGTGCTTCTTGGTGATGTCACGAAGACCCTGGAAGAAGGCCGGGGAAGCATGGTTGTCGCCACCCTCGGACTGGATGGGCTCAACGATGACAGCGGCAACCGGGCAGTGCCAGTTCTGGATCAGCTTCTCAACCTCCTCCAAGCACCGCCTCTCCTCAGCATCGTTCTCGGCGGCGTGCTTCTCGAGAGGGTACTTCAAGGCGGGGAAAGGAGCCTGGGGCCAGTTGAAAGAAGGGATGTCAAGCTTGTGGACGGCCTTGGACCGGGTGGTGGACAGACTGCCGAAGCCACGGCCGTGGAAGGAGTTCTTGAAGCTGAGGATGGCGAGCTCGGGGGACCCAGGGGCGGCATTGTGGAGACAGGACTGGATCTCCTCGTTGGACCACTCGGCCTCACCACGCTCGCGGCGGCGGTAGAGCATGAAAGCGGCCTTGTAGGCCAGCTCGTTGGCCTCGGAGCCGGACTGGGCGGTGAAGATGTGGTTGTGGCCCTCGGGGGCGGCCTTCATCAGACCCTCCCGGAGGAGGTCGTACCAGAATGCAGAGGGGAAGTTGCCGATGGCAGGTCTGTTGACAAGGGCGGAGATCATCTCGGGCGACTTGGCGGCCTCGATGAGAGTGGGGTTGTTGTAGCCGACGGGGATGGAGGCGATCTGAGAGTAGCTATCCGACGTAGATTAGCGAGCTGCCTGCGGGTCCACAGGCTGCCGTGGGCGATCGGCGGGCTCGGGGACTTACACATCGAGGTATCTGTTGCCGTCAACGTCGACGATGCTGGGGTCTCATTGTCAGCGTTCGTTCGCCAGGTGGCCGTGATGCTCGCATACTAGTTTCCGGAGCTCTTGTCGTAGTCGACAACGAAGTAAACGGCGCGGGCGTCGAAGAAGGCGTCAAGCTTCTTGGCGCAGGCCTTGGACATGGGCCCAGGCACCTCCGTGGTGACCGAGTGCTCGATGACGGCAGGCATCTTTGGCTGTGTGTGTGTGCTGATGGGCCTTGGATATCGGGGTTGTGGCGGTCCTCTCGAAGTGAAGTTGGGAGAAAGAACCTGGAAGACTGGGTGTTGTAGGATTCGCTGGTTTGGGCACATAAATAGAGTTACTCTCCAGCGATGGGAGACGAGTATTTATCGACCGAAAAACGTGTTCGTTCGCCTCCGTTCGCCATCCCTTCATGAGTCGGAATGAGTGAGGACCGGGGACGAGCCGGCCGGCTCGGGGACCGGCCCCACCCGGGCCCAGACCTTAGACGAACCGCCCCACCGAATCTCCATCGGACTTAGCACCGGTTGCGGCCTATTGCTGTCACACAGCGCATTGAGGCGGGTTTTTTTTTTGGGAGGCGTTTTTTCATGTTTTGTGGAATTGGGCTGGTTATTTTACCAAACACAGCATATTGATATGTGTCAACACCCCCCTCTTCCGCAACGTGGCATGCTCTGGCGCCGGGCCGGTCCCACTGAACCTGAGCGTCATTTCCACACCTGTATCGACAGGCACGGCGGTGCCGCATCAGGGGCATCGCCGATTCGACGCCATAGTGAGATGCTCATATAAACAGCAGATCGCATGATTGCTTTGACATCAGACCATTCTTCTGCAAGGACCGCATTAAGGTGCATTGTTTTTACCCACGATGGCATCAAGCACACACCAGGTAAGCCATGTCGGCGGAGCATCTCACTCAGGACTCAAATGCATCAAATTGATACTGACTTCATCACAGTTGAAGGATGCTTCGCTTCTGAAGACATCGTGCTACGTGAACGGCAAATGGGTCGGCGCAGAGTCTGGCAAAGTGTTTTCTGTCGAAAGTAGGTAATTACTGGTCATGTTTTGAACGAGCCAAGACTAAACTGTGATCTAGATCCCTCGACTCTTGCCGAGGTCGCCAGATGCCCCGAATTCGACGAAAAAGACACCGAGGCGTCCATCTTGGCCGCCCACGATGCCTTCAAATCCTATCGCAAGACACCGGCAAGGGCCAGGGCCCGGTTGCTGAGGAAGTGGTACGACCTGATGACGGAGAACGCCGAGGACCTGGCCACGATAATCACTCTTGAGAACGGCAAGCCCATGGCGGACGCAAGGACAGAAGTCGCTTACGCCGCGTCCTTCTTCGAGTGGTTTTCCGAGGAGGCCCCGAGAATCTACGGCGACACCATCCAGGCGAGCAACCCCAGCTGTCGTCTCGTGACGCTCAAGGAGCCCATTGGCGTCTGCGGCCTCATCGCCCCGTGGAACTTCCCTGCAGCCATGATCACCCGCAAAGTCGGTCCGGCGCTGGCTGCGGGCTGCACTGTAGTCGTCAAGGCACCTGCCGAAGCGCCCCTGACGGCCTTGGCCCTGGCAGAGCTCGCGCACAGGGCGGGAATCCCCGCTGGCGTCGTCAACATCATCACGGCCCTGGACAACACGGTGTCCGTGGGAAAGGTCCTGACCACGCACCCGGCCATCAAGAAGGTGTCCTTCACGGGCTCGACCGGCGTTGGAAAGATCTTGATGAACCAGTGCTCCTCGACGTTGAAGAAGCTCTCGTTCGAACTCGGCGGCAACGCCCCCTTCATCGTCTTCGAGGACGCGGACCTCGATGCAGCTCTCAAAGGCCTGATCGCATCAAAGTTCAGAATCTCTGGCCAGACGTGTGTGTGCGCCAACCGTATCCTGGTCCACCGCAAGGTCTACGAGAAGTTCTCGCAGATGGTGGTGGACGCCGTCAAGGGCTTCGTGGTTGGCGACGGGTTCGGAGAGGAGACAACTCATGGCCCCCTGATTCACAGCCGCGCGGTTTCCAAGGTGGACGAGCACGTCAAGGATGCCGTGTCCAAGGGCGCTCGTGTGCTTCTGGGTGGCAAGCCCCGGACCGATCTGGGCCCCAACTTCTTCGACCTCACTGTGTTGGCCGGCATGGAGCCCGGCATGAAGATTTGCTCCGAGGAGACGTTCGGCCCCGTGGCGGCATTCTTCGCCTTTGACACAGAAGAGGAGGCGGTCGAGCTCGCGAATGACGCCGATGTTGGTCTTGCGGGATACTTTTTCAGCAAGGATGTTTCCCGGTGCTGGCGTGTGGCGGAGGCCTTGGAGGTTGGCATGGTCGGTGTCAATATTGGTAAGCAGCCGCTCGAGTGATTCCCCGAAACGACCTCTGCTAATTCAACACCTATAAAAGGAGCCATCAGTGACCCAGCTGCGCCTTTTGGCGGTGTGAAGCAGAGCGGGTTTGGTCGAGAGGGCAGCAAGTATGGCATTGACGAGTTCTTGGTGACGAAGATGGTCATGACCGGCATCGAATGATGGCAAGAGAAGAAAATGCTATAGAATTTGATACCAACAGAGCGAAAGTCTTTGAAACATGTATGATGCTAACAGAATCATTTGTGACACTTGTGAGGTGGATGATCCGTTCGGTACAAATAATAATAGAAGATTACATAGCCCGTGTGTCACGAACCAAAGCCGGGTCAAAGTAGCGGACGGAAGAGATATAAAGGGATTGCTGTCAAATTGCCTCAGTGTCAAATTATCAGTCAGAAATCTCTTTGTTTGGAACATGAATGATGAGGAGGACCCAAGATCGAACGGAGGTGTCGAGACTTCGGGTAACACTTAACAGACACGCAGCCAGGTGAGAGTAGTTCGAATCCATGGCGGATTACAATCGACGATTAGTGACTAATAACAAAGCGACTTATTCCTTTGCCTTTAACGCCTAGTAAGTTTAGAATGATAAACTTGGGACAGAGTGGTGATGTGCTTACTTCGAAATTTTCTGTCAGCGAGGCACTTAATAGTCGCCCAGTACAACACAGAGTATCCGCACCGACGGGCCCCGCAGGAGGGATTGAAGAACAAGCGCCGGGACGGTGGATCCTCATGCTCGTTGCATGTTGGTTGCAGGGAGGACTATCAGAGCCGAGCCTTATAGCTTTGGTTAGGTACGATGAACTATGTTATGTATCTTCCCGGGGTCTTCCCGCAACTATAGCTCCCAACGCTACACTTTAGCCAGTACAGAGTACGTAGCCTAAAATAGTCCCAGAGGAAGAGAAAAAAAAAAGGAGTCAAGTGGCGTCTGTGGTGGCGGGACAGAAAGTCGAAAATCAGATGAGTGATGCGAACGTGGCATTATTCCGGGTGTCCAGGATCAAAACCCCACCACCAACAATGTTTACAGCAGGATGGTAAGCGGCAAGAAGTCAGTCGTCCTGCCGGCTTGCGGATGGGAAATTTGGCCGCCCGCCTACGAACGAACCGGGCCGGTCATGCAAGCCAGCCGGTGGGAGATCCGGCCCCGCTTTTCTCTAGCCATTGATATCCGGGGGAGGGGAGTTGGAAAAAACTTGAGCAAAATACTGCCCGGACAAGTTAAACGCATCATCTATTATAACTTATCAGGCAGACCAAGCCCCGCCTGAGCATTTGCCGTCGTGCACGCACGGTATTATGTTGGTCGCGAAAACGCGGGGTGGGATTGGCGGGCCTTATCCGTACTGGAGATGACGAATCGCTCCGGCGATCCTGGCTGCGTCTCTCACTCACCCATCTAGGGAATTCTTCGCAGATATGCTGATAAACGCGCAGGGTACAGTTGAACCAACTCAGTTCCGCTTTTGGGGTGCCGATTCAACGCCGCAATGCTGAGAAAAATCGCCAGCAACATCAAAAATGGATAAGCTGCTAAATGCAATAGAAGATGACCACCCCGTCTCCGATTGGTTCCAAATGCGAGCTCTATGGCCATCATACCTCTAATCACACTTACTTGAACTAGTTCGATAAATTCATAATGGTCGACATCAAGGCAGAAAAATTCCGGCCTGAGTCTACAGACATGGCGGAGGTGTACGCAGAGAAAGTCGTCTTGTCTGAACACAACTTAGAGCTAGAACGTGCAGAACTATGTGCCGGACTCCACCAAAGAGAAGGCGCTGGTCCGGAAACTCGATCTGTACATGATAAGACGTTGATTGATATTGCCTGAATGAGGCGAGCCAGAATCAGAGGCAAGATTAAGTAAAACACAGTAGACAGGGCCCGACTTTATGGTCCATGTACATGTTGGCGTACATCGACAGATAGAGCATTGCAAGTTGATTGCGCCACCCCCCACCCCCTCCAAGAGGTCATGGAAGTCTAACTGACCTAGCTCTCTGCAGGGAAACGCCAAGTTCGCCGGCATGGAAGCGGACCTGCAGCTCGACGACTCCCGTGAGCACGGCGAAATGCCCACCACCCAAAGCTGAGACCGAGATCTGGCTACCCCGTCGGCAGAGCACCTACGCTAACGCGATGCTACTGTCCGTCTTTTTCATCGGCTACCTCGTCTGCGGAGTCCCTTCCAACATGCTGCTCGTGCGGTCACGGCCGTCGTACCACCTGCCCGGCATCATGATTGTCCGGGGCACCGTCTGTGCCGTCATGTCGGTCGTCAGGAACAACGAGGGGATGCTCGCCCTCCGGTTCTTCCTCGAATGCATCGAGGCAGGCTTCTTCCCGGGCGTCCTCCATGTCATGACTTGCTGGTACAAGAAGGCAGAGATTGGTTAGTACCCTCACAGCCCCCACAAGTCTGTCTGTTTGCTACGTCATGCACCCCGTACTAAGTGAAATTGCGTCCCCCTTCCCC
>NWBT01000050.1:652091-740894 GCA_003386485.1 Colletotrichum lentis
CCCCCCCCATTCCGAATTCGACACGCTCGCTGCACGCAGTGTGCGGCCCTACCAGCGGAGACAAGCAGACTATGCCTCCCTTCTTATTGATGGGAACTGCCGGGCCACGGAAATCGAGCTCGTCTACTACGTATTACCGCTCGATTCGGGTGTGACGCCGAAGCTATCACTGCAACCCCGGGACCCGACGGGGATAGTGTCCTGGATGGTAGATGAAGGGGTCACACAGCGCGTCTGACACCCATGCATCGGTGGAGACAACTCCACCACTACATCCCTCCACGAAGTCGGATCCGGCACGCACTCCATGGTCTGTGGGCAGCCCGAGTGCGGGTGGATTGAGCAATGTCGTCGGCCGATTGCGCTTTTCGTCCTGTCTCATGGGTGGGCAGGCAGGCTGGGAGGCATGCTGTGAGTTGTGAGATGAAGCTGTGGTCTGCCCTGTTGGTGGAGATCCGGCATGGCTCATAGTGGGTTAGGGGGGGCGGGCAGAAAGGGGCGTGGAGGAGGAGCCTAGAAGGGATTCAAGGGAAGGATGCAAAGGAAAACGAAAAGGAAAAGGAAAAGGAGAAAGAAAAGGAAGACGACGAGAAGGATGATGTGGGCTGGAGGTTAGTCTGACAAACACATATATCATCGACCGCCAGCCACTTTGCTTGACTTGGAAGATCCTCTCTCTCTCTCTCTCCAGCGGCTTCCGTCCTCTTTTTGTCTCTCTTTCACATCCGACCAACCACATTCATTCTTTTGTATCTTTGTGTGTTTTTTTCCATCTCATTTCCGAAAGCCTCCCAATCACCATGAGATCTGCTCTTCTCTCCATGGCCCTGGCGGCCTTCGCTCCTCTGGCTCTCGCCGCCGATGCCGTCAAGGGATCGGCCGAGGGCTTTGCCAAGGGCACCACCGGTGGTGGCTCCGCCCGCCCCGTCTACCCCTCGACCACCGCCCAGCTGGTCTCTTACCTGACCGACTCCTCGCCGAGAACCATCGTTCTCACAAAGACCTTTGACTTCCGTGGCACCGAAGGAACCACCTCCGGAACTGGCTGTGCCCCTTGGGGAACTGGCTCTACTTGCCAGACCGCCATCAACAAGGACAACTGGTGCACCAACTACCAGCCCAAGGCCCCCAAGACCAAGGTCAAGTATGTTCCACAAGCAATCCCCCCCCCCCCAATCACGGATCTCGAGCCTCTTGCTTGCAGGAAGACCAGACATGCATGGATGCCACAGCTTTGATGAACTGCAGACTAACACGATCGACTCCCTTAGGTACGACAACGCTGGCCTCAACCCCATCAAGGTTGCCTCCAACAAGTCCCTCATCGGCCAGGGCAGCAAGGGTGTCATCATCGGAAAGGGTCTCCGCATCACCGGCGGCGCCAAGAACATCATCATCCAGAACGTCAAGATTGAGAACCTCAACCCCCAGTACGTCTGGGGCGGTGATGCCATCACCCTCGACGGCAGCGACCTCGTCTGGATTGACCACGTCACTGTGAGTTTATGCACATCACTTGGACAAACCTTGGTCTAGGCCACACCTCTGATGAACCTCCTTCTCTAGACCTCCAAGATCGGCCGCCAGCACATTGTCCTCGGCAACGGAGCCTCCAACCGCGTCACCATCTCCAACACCGAGATTGACGGTGCTTCTTCGTGGTCCGCCACCTGCGACGGCCACCACTACTGGGCTCTCTACTTCACCGGCAGCAGCGACATGGTGACCTTCAAGGGGTAAGCGATATCCAGATAACATGAGCCCCCCGCCTCTCGTGACGAGGATATGCTGACAACCCGGGCTAGTAACTACATCCACCACACCTCCGGCAGAGCCCCCAAGGTTGCTGGAAACACCCTCCTCCACGCCGCCAACAACTACTGGTACAGCAACACCGGCCACGCGTTCGAGGCCGACTCCGGCTCCAAGATCGTCGCCGAGGGCAACGTCTTCCAGGACGTCAAGGCCGCCTACCAGAGCGGCCTCCCTGGCAAGGTCTTCGCCGCCCCCAACAGCAACACCAACGCCAAGTGCTCCTCCGGCCTCGGCCGCGCCTGCCAGCTCAACGCCTTCGGCTCCAGCGGCTCGCTCGACGGCGCCGACACTTCCATCCTTGCCAGCTTCGCCGGCAAGAGCGTCGCCTCCGCCGGCAATGCCAACACCGCCAAGGCCGTCACCAACAAGGCCGGCTTCGGCAAGATCTAAGCGGCGGGCTCAGGATGACGATGCCTTTTCCGCACAGCCTCCAGAGGGGGTGAAAAGGAAGGCCTAGTTTTCATGTCGGGGGGTTGGGGGGTTACAACAGCGGCCAGCGACAGATTCATGTACATAACTTACTTCAAGGCCCGCAATGGGCGTAAATATAATGCTTGATGCATCATCCATTGCTTAATACCTCGACTATTTCCTATCGGGGTCAGAATTCAGCGTCTGCCAAAACGCGGTCTAGATTGGCGTGATGAAGCCAGATTTGGCAAAATCCCATTGCAGTAGCCGCGACACTTCAGCAGCGTGCATTCATCCCTTTGATCCTATTCATGTTGTATGACCTCTCTAAATCCAGAAAAATGTGGTATTAGAGACATATTGCAAAAGAGCCAAGGTCGCCATGACTTAAAACGGAGGTATGCTTTTAACACTTTTTACAAGATGATTTGCAAGCTGAGTGGACCTGATTTCCTTTATTAGATGTAGCCGCTAGCCAATGCGTGTTACTGTTGAACTATATAGGGTTTAATGCATACAAAGGGCACTCAGAAGGGTCTGAGAGATCACTGACTGGCTTGACTACCTGCTTGGACACCTGCCTGACTACATGCCTGGCTGCAACATGATGTAGGTTTCGTCCAAGACACTTAGCTTTGTAGTAGCCTTAGACGCCTAGAAAGTGCCTACTAAAGACCTGGTGAAACAGCAGATAACCAGGCCACAAGGCTGTTGATACTTGCCTACAAGGGAGTCATTTCTGTTTTCTGTTTATACTATACTCTAGGCAAACAACACCAGCTTAAGCAGCAAATTAAATCCTGGCATTAGGAGTGTATATTCGTTGTTCAATGCGTCGCACCTGGCAACAAGCGCTTATGCTAACAAGCTAATACCAAACACCCCCTTAATCATACATTTGCCTGCCCTGCTCAGTTATAACTCACTACAAACATCACCAGAGGAGGCAATAAAGCGGCAAGATCAAGGTGAGCAGCTGGGTAAGGTGATTGCACTCAAACCCTCTATTAATTCAGCGCCACTTGGACAAGAAAACTTCACTTGGCTGGTTTTAGTGGAGGCAGATTCGAAAAGTCAGAAACTTTGATTCGACCAAGGGAGAGATATATCATAAACCAAAGGGGTTGGAATGGAGCTTTTAGTGCCCTTCCTGAAGCCTAAAAAGATTTTTCTTTACCGCTTCGGAGGTACTTCAACGTTCCTCTCTTGTATACAAAAATCCACCAAGTCCTGAACCATCGACAACAAGATAAAGCGAACACTTCGTCTCAAAAACCTGCGCCTCATCTTCGGTTCTTTCCTGCTGTTCCTTATCAACCCAGAAGAAGAGCAATACCCGCCCTAACACGTGAGTTCTTTCTCATCCAAACAGACGTCGGACGTTGTGAAGTGTTCTGACGAACACGCAGTTACCAAGCCCCCCACAATGTTCGACCCGATCGCCAGCATGATTGTTATTGGCACACTCGCCATGACCTCTGCATATGGCTCATACGTTTACTGGATCGGCTATACCCCGACTCTAGACGAGTGGCGAGAACGCGAATTGGCTGCCGACAGACGGCGCCTTCGCCAGGTGATCCGCGAGGAGAACCGCGCGGCTGACGCGGCCTTGGTTCGTCGACTAGTCGAGAGAGCCGCCACGCTCAAGACGACTCCAGTCGCGGAGAAGGAAGCAGAGTACCAGTCGGAAAAGAAGTACACCTAATCGAGCGAAAGATGAGGTGGGATACGTACGTGGAATGAACCACAATGGAAAATCAGATTGGCATAATGTGACGAATCTGGGAAGCCCTACCTTGTAGCTAGCCAGATGACAAGTCTGTTCTATCTCCACGGACCAACAAAGCAATCGTAGACCCTTCTCTGACTCTGAACTCCTCCTGCCCACCAACACCCAGTATGGCTGCGATGGCGTATGAGTGAACTGTCAGTGAAACGAACTGACTTGCGTCCGTCGAAAAGATCTCATTCAGAACCTGTTGCTTCCTAGCAAGGTGTTCCTCGGCCGTCTCAAATCGGTCGGCCTTCCACAGCTGGTCCTCATCGGCGAATCCTGGCTCGACGAAATACCTTGGATAGGCACTCTCGATCCATTTCTTTGGGCTTCTCTTGTCGCAGGTGTGGTCCGTCATACGCTCTCTCAATCCCTCTTTGACGAGAGGCCGGAACTCCTGGCCCCTCTCCTCAACCAAGCCGCCGAACACGAGCTTGCTCGTCTCGAGGCACCGACGGAGAGGGCTCGTGTAGAAGGACTCGGGGAAAGGCACTTTCTCGGTCGCCGTGGCGTCCGCCCAAAACGCACTCAAATCCTTTGCTTGGCGAATGCCTGTGTCGACAAGCTCCGCGTCGAGCCACGTGACAACACCGTCGCCGTCAAGGTGTGACCAGTACCTCTGCGCCAAGAATATCCATGAGTATTAATCAAGATAGTCGAGGGGGTATTGAGTTACTTGCATCCCACTCAGCTGTCCCGACTTTAGCTGCCTGCACGTTATGGAAGCCCAAGCCATGTCTTGTCAGATACAGGACCTTGTACTCGATGCCTTCCGGGCTCTCAGCGTTGAGTCTGTTGACGTGGGCGGTGAACCGCTCCCATGGCATGGCGCCGCCTGCGTCGTTCGCATCCTCAAAGGGTTTGTCCAGGAGGCCCAGGCTCGGCTGAGTCGTTGCCTTCCCGCCAGGACTCTTCTCCGCGACCTGGTAGTAGTCTACAAAGTACTCAGGAAGGATCGTAAACTTGTAGCGATGCATGTGGCCGGCGGATGTGGCCATTGTTGGTCGCTGCAAAGAATGCGGGGAAGAAGGTTGAAGGGTTGAGTGAGCGTGAACCCACAGCTATGGATGATCAAGAAGCCAGAGGGGGAATAAGTTGGGGGATATGTGGGGGCTGGCTTCATAAGTGTACCTACCTAAGCAGGTACTAGAATAAGAAACTGACCAGGTGCGTCATTGCTTGGGAGCTTGCGGGAAATCCTGAAAGGCATTGAGGCTGAGCATCCGGCGGTTCAACCTACCTACCTACCCTAGGTACATACCTTGGCTCATGGCGTCCTAGGCTCCAGTCTCATCAGTGTTCGAGCGAGTACCTCCCCCCCGCACTGTGTTGTTGTGGCTTGGTGCTAACGGGAGACGTTTTTTGGGGGGGGTTTTTAACCTCCAGCGAGGCGTATTCGGCCTCCAGTCAACCAAGTAATAAGTAAAATTAGTAATACGACGAGATAACTTTGTTGAACATCAACTACAATCTCTGGTCTTGAGCCTGTTCTTGAACGCTGGGTTGAAGATTAAGAAACCGACACCGATAAATGAAATTCAACACAGCCTGCCGAGCTTTCTGCATGCGGCAAGAGATTCCTATTTCATTCCATCAAGAGACGCGAGAAACTCCTTTACTCCACGGGAACACTGAGCTAGGCGACGCGAAACAAAGTCGGTGTCCTTGATGACATACTCGGGTATGACGACATCTCCTTTCTTCCACTCATACCGAGGCCGGCCGAACTTCTGTATGCTTTTACATCTCAAGAAGCCCTCAAGAGGCCTCGGGCGGTATGAGGGGTGGTTAGCCACCCTGTAGTGGACAGAGGGATGCATTTCTTCGTTCGTCTGGCCAATATCGTTCCCAGCACTGTCCTTTTTGTATTCGCCCGGCGTTCTGTACTTTAACAACAAGGGCAGAACTTTCATGGCGGGGTCAAAGAATTCAAAGATAGGACCTGTAGCCCAGGCGTCATCTGCGTCGTCGGGAACCGTCTTCATAGGTGCCTCATAGATCCAGTTGAGGCCCATTCGGACGGGCTGCAGCAGCCGGTTCCACCAGAGGCTTTCGGTCTTTTTGGCGTTGTGAATCAGTTTTTGGCGTGATACAATTTCGCGATCGGCAAGACTTGACGATGATAGCGTTTTGCCATCGTCGCCTTTCTTTTGTTCGTCGTCCATCTGAACAAACTTGCTGATTTGGTCACACATCCATGTGAAGGAGAGAAGGGCAAGTTCTACTCCAATCAGCGGGCTTTCTCATCTCTCATCTGCGACGCAGAGGGGGGGAAGGGGGGGAGGGGCTCAAGCTACTTACGTTCACAGTCGCACGGGAAGCCCCAAAGGATGAATGGGTTGCCGCCGCCAATGTTGATGTGGCTGCCAGGGAACCAAACCTGTAGCAGCTTCGATTCGTCGCTTTCCTCCAACTGTTCGGCCATCTCGCTTTCAATCAGGGCTTCCCAAGCCCGAGAAAGTTCCCTTTCCGAAGCCCTTCCATTAATTGGCCGCACAAGTTCCCGAAACCCTTCCGCGAGCTCGTTCTTCGACTTGCCGCTGGGCTGCGGACGTTGGTCATCGTTGCCTGGGAGGCGCCACAGGGTCGGGGTGAATGCCCGATGGTGCTCGTCAAGTGACAGCGCGTGAAATGCATGCTTGATGTCTGGGTGGGAGTGGCAGGAAGCTTGATCAGCACATTGCCGACGAAAAAGTAAGCATGCCGTCAGACCCCGATAAACTTACATCTGCTTAACGAAGTGTTGTGGAATCCAAGGCTGTCCATGCCGAGAAACGGAACGAATCGAGTGACTTGGTTGAAGATCTTTGTGTACCAAGCTGTGAGAGGGATTCCCAATTCGTCGATGGAGTCAAAGATCCCCCATCCCGGGACACCCAAGGCGCCAACAGTGTCGAAGACCCCGACGACCTCAACAACTCTGGTAAACTCCGGGGGGAGTCTATGAGGCACCTGAAGCCAATGATCATCCACGTCGGGAGAGTCCTCCAGAAACTCAAATCCCTCTTCACGCACGCCTGTTATCCATTCTCGAAACTCTTTGGACTTGCGGAAATTGAAGCTGTCGACAGTCCTCTGTCGATAGAGGCCATACAGATACGGAAAGTCGTCCAGTTCCCTCGGCTGGATGATGCCGATATCGTTAATCAGACCTGCTACCGAGCGGGCGGTGTAAGCACCCCTGGAAAAGCCAAAGCAGTAGATCTGGTCGTTGGGGGCGTAGTTGGTGACGATAAAGTTGTACGCCTCGAAGACGTGCGCGGAGAGACCGTCGCCAAAGCCAGCTTGTCGCCCTCTCTCCAATATGTTTACGCCGGCGCCGGTGCCGATCCCAGCGCTGTAGTAGACGACCTGCTGACAGGTATTACCATCCTCGTCCTTTCCTGTCAGGGCCATAGAACGGGCGAGTCGTGTGACGTTGGAGGGGATGTTCATCTCCCCAGACACAGATGACTGCCAGGTGCCGTCGCAGCAGATAATGATCTTTTTACGGTGAGCTTTCTCACAGACGTCTGACACCGTGGACTTTTTCTTGACTTGCAACTCATCGACTTGTTCGAGGGTATAAACCTGCGAGGGGGGTACTTGGCCAGAAAAGTCCAACGCAGGTGGCACGACGGACTTGGGCTTGAAATCGTTTGATCCCAAGACGAAAGATCGCCAAAGGTCTGAAGAGTTGGTGCTCACGGGCGGCTCCATATTGGAATGAGGCATTCAGACGGGTGCGTTTCGTGAAAAATGGTAAAGCGGTCTGAGAGAGAGGTCGCCGTGAAGTGTTCATCGGAAAGTGGGAGACCTCGTTTCTTAATGAACGGGTACAGATAGGGGTCTGTTTACCGATAGATGCATTAAACGCACTAGACCTCCATGACTGTTTTGGGACTGTCTTCTATGCCAATTGATCGTCCTAGCCACCTTGAGTTTCGGTTCAGACTCCACTCACGCCGTGGAAAGTCTCCGAGTTTATTCTATCTGTGAAGGATCAAGTATGGCACGCGGCTTGGAATGCGGTAATAGAATAGAATTCTTCCGTTAGGTGACAACTTTTTCAGCTGGGCGCAACAGTTACATCTAACATTCCTCGCCGCTCGACGTAGGAACTAAAACACGTTGACCAAGGAATGGCCCGGCCCGCCAAACCCCGAAACCGAGCAATTAAGCGAATGGACTCGCCTACTGTATCGAACAAATTGGTGTTAAATATGGTCGGGGCTTACAAGCCATTCGGTAGCACCGGGGAGTGCGTGGGGGGAAGGGGAAATCAACATCAGGGGGTCAGGAGTAAATCTTTCTTAAGGCATATGATCAAGTACAAATTCGATGACCATTGTCCCCCTTCTCAAGTTCTCCCCCACTAACGTCGGATTCAAGCCTGAATGCGAATCGCGGTTACGACGGCAAGCAACAGGTCTCAACCCTAGTATTACATCACGCTTCTTTAGCTCCCTCCAGCCTCACACGCACCCTCATATTGTCGACAGGTCGTGCAGTAATTTGCCTTGTCTAGACATCAAGTCAGCAAAGGCTGTAAAGATAGTGAGATAGTGCGAGAAGTTCTGAAGATATCTTACGTTGTAGAGATGAGTGTTGGACTTGTGCTGTCCCTTTTCGTCGATGATAGGATTCCCCTTTTCGTCCAGAGTTGCCTCTCCCAGGCCAACCTTTTCAAAGGCATACGTACCGACAACGCTGGCCAAAATAACTCTAGCCTCGATGTTGGCCAGCTCTTGTCCGATACAGTTTCTTGGCCCTCTCTCGAATGGCCGCCATGCAGCAGAGGGAATGATGATTTCTCCAACCTTGCTGATGCCTGCTTTCTCGTCGTTGTTCATTGCCATGGACGTGTCTGTATCACCGAGCCACCGCTCCGGGACGAAGTCGTCCTTGGTACTTCCGTAGACATGGGGATCTCTCTGGATGATGGTGGCGCAATTGTATAAAACAAGCCCATCGACGCATACACTAGTCTTGTCGGGCAAATGGAGATGGAAGTTGGAGCCAGGTGGAGTAAGACGCGCGGAGCCGGCAGGTGGGTACAGGCGTAGGATTTCCTTGATGACTGCTGATGTATAGGTCATCTTCCGAGTAATTTCTTCGCCTCTGTTGAGCAGGGCTTCGCGGACAGTTTCGGGGCTCAGGTCTTGACCAAAAAGACTATGCAGCTCGGCTGTGAGAGCCTTCATTGCGCGTGGAGTCCGGGACAGCTCATAAAAGGCCCATTGGAGGAGAATGCTGGTGGTGTCGTGGCCGGCGAAGATGAAGGTTTTAAGCTGGTCCTTGGTTCCGTCAATGATGTCCTGAGTTAGGGTTTCAATATTTCTCAGACTCAGCGCCAGAATACTGCGACTTGACATGTCCTGATTTTGTTTGACATCGTCGAATTTGCGCCGAATGAGGTCCTTCAAGAATGTGTTGAGAGTACTGGCCAGCTTCTTTCGTTGGCGGTTCTTGCGAGGACCATCCCACCACTGGAGAATTCCGTTGCTTTGCTTGTAGGATAGAAGAAATTCTTTGTAGACCTTGATGAAATCGCTCTGCAATTCTTCGGGGAGTTGAGCACCGAGGTCGACGTCCATGGTGACAGCACCTAGACAAATCAAATGAGCATTTCATGTTGAAAGAATGCCAAGTTTGTGGTGTGAACGAACCGATGATATCAAAAGTGAGGTTTGTACACAGAGGCTCGAGCTCAAAGGCCTCCCCGGTGTGGACAAGTCTGTCCAGTTTCGTAAGGAACACCTGGGTCTTGTCCAGAATTACTGGCATCAAGCTCAGGAGATGTTGAGGGGCGAATCCCGGGTTGAAGTGCTTTCTCATATCCTTCCATTCTGGACCCTTTGACAAGTTATTGGTAAGCGTCTGCTAATGGTGATTTGTACGGGCTGACGGGAATTTCTTACATAGGACATGACGATCGACCTCCCACCCAGGAGTGGAATGAGATTCAGCATCGTATCAGACTTGGGCAGGCTGTAAGGCCATGTCTTTGACTGTCTGGACACCTGCTCCGCAATCTCATGGGATCGGATGAGCAGCATTGGGCGGACTAATGGGCGCAGGTCAAGGAACATGACAGGTGGGGATCCGATTGACTCGGCCATGTCATCCATGGCGGGCTCTGATAGCGAGATTAATTAGTCGATCACGTTTAATGTCGAGTGCAGCGAACGGACGGGTCCAACCAACCCATGTAGGCGTCCTTTTCTCCACGTTTCCTGTGGAAACCATCGACCGCCTTGAGATGACCCCATACCAAGGATGGCTCCAGCTGGGGGAAGTGCGCGTATTGCTTGAATCGACGGTAATTCAGTGCTGAGTAAAGATACAGTATGAGCGCCGGAAGCGCTAGGAGCGCTATAGATAAGAGGCCCAGCATGCTGAACTGCCTTTTCCAAACCGTGGGTTAAGGTGGAATCAAAAAGATATGGTATTAGTAGATCTAAGGAAGGTAGTTTTCAAGGCAGCCGTGGGTAAGGAAAATGCAAGCGACATGCGTCGGTGGCCGTGGAAACTGTTTCAAGAAAAGCATGGGTCAATATCCCACAACTCCCGTCGTCCTATTCGGAAGAGCACCCCTACAAATACTATTCTTAAGGGACTTGGCATGGGAACTATGATTGTTTCGTCCACTACAGGCAGATTGCCTCGGCTGACAGAGGCAGAACGTGGATGACGGTTCCATCGCTGACAAGTGGCGGGGTTCGCGTCATCGAAACGCTGCAACTGGCCGTAGTGTAGATATGTATTGGATGGCTCAGCCCTGCTCAAGCTGGCGATCATATCGTCTGGTGAGGCCTAGCATGGGATGCGGGTTCAGCTTTTGCCCCACATGCAACGAACCAGACGATGATGTCGGAGCTTGAGAATGAGGGGACGAATTGGAATCATAATTTGGGCATCCATCCATCTTTTGCATGTCCAAAACCTCATTTGCCGGCCAGCTAAGGTGACATCACCTGTAAGGGTAGGCCCCTAATAGTATGGTGTAACGTAGATGTCCTATTCCTAGCTAGTGCCCTATAGGTAGGAATAGTTATGCTAGTGTGCTAATGCTAAGTTATGCATACATAACAGATTGCCCCCTTTAAAAATAATAGTGCCCTTACTGTTTTCTAGGCTCCCTTAGATAAGATTTCCCTTAGATAAGATAAATAATTCCCTTATGCTAAATCTTATTCTATTTTATACTAATTCTTAACTACTATAGTCCTACCCTCTTATCCTTTAGGTTTAAGTAGTCTGTATAGCCTAATTCTTATAAATAGGCTTAATATTTACTACTGTTATTACCTATACTAGCTTATTCTTACCCTTACTATTATTATTATCTTAAGTAGTCTATATAGTAGCTACCTACACTAGCTTATTTTACTCTAAGATATATATCTTATTTGCTAATAAATATAAATCTAAAAAGGCTATAAGTGTAACCTAATTCTTAACTCTCTGCTTTATCTAATATAGTAGGGGATTATTATTATAGATTAATATAGTTAACACTATATCTTCTAGTTTAGGCTTCTTATTAGCTAGAATAGCCTTATAGAATTTCTAGTATTAACTATATAATAATAAGTTACTACTTTAGCTTTATAACTTAGTTAGCTTTTTATAAAGTATCTTTATAATATAAAGCTTAATACTATTTAGGATAACTACCTCTTATCTATTATTATTAAAGGCTCTTACTACTCTATTAAGGGTGCTAATCTATATACGCTTAGCCTTATAGCCTTAAATAGTTAGGTATCTCTACTTTACTTTAGTTAAAGGCTTAAAGTCTTAGTTAATTAGACCTAATAGATTACCTTTTATACCTTAGGTGTTACTACATCTTACCTTCTTCTTAGGTATATCCTCTTTATTATCTTTATTATTATTAACTATAATAACTTTAGTCTTCTTCTTAGGTGTCTTAATTAGTATGTTACTACCTTACTTATTATTAGTTATAGTTACTTAAGTATGCTTCTCCTTATGCTTCTTAGGTGTAGTAGTTATCTTTAGTTAGTGCTACTCTTATTCCCTTCTAAGCTTATTATATATCTGCTTTATAGATATCTTAGCCTTAATGTCCTCTTACTCTTAATAATAGAGCTCCTTATATAGGTTCTATCCCTATATTAGGTTATAGTAGTAATTCTACACCCCTATAGTCTATATTATATTATAGTTATACTGCTTTTATAGTATCTACAGCCTAATAAATATTATCTATTTATTAAGTTTAGTATTAACTTACTTCTAGAGTTAGTAATAGTACTTCTTATAGTCTTAAATAGTAGCTATATCCTACATAATAATTTAATTATCTATATACAGATTAATCTTCTTATGCTATTATCCTATATCTACTAGCAGGCTGTTCTTATCTAAGTTATCTATATTATCTATATAGAATGCTAATTACTACTTCCTGTCTTCTAGGCGTCTATACTACTCTTAATTAATTAACATTTAGTTATATATATATTCCTTCCTTAATATATTAGTAATAGCTTTATCCTACTTATTAGTTATAATAAGTAGCTTTATATCTTTATCCTAGCTATTCTAACCTAATAGTATAATATATACTATACACCTAACTGCTATTACTTACTCTATAGCAGGGTTAGCTAGTGTAGTTAGCTTAATATCTTATTTAGCCTTATTAATAGGTATAGTAACTACTATATAGTCCTATATAGTAGGTACATCTAGGTTATTAGTATTATTAAAGTTTAGGGGAGGGGTAAAGTAGCTAATAGTAGTAGGCACCTCTAGCTTCTTAACCTTATTAGTAATTAGGGGAGGAGCTATATAGCTATTAGTAGTAAGTATATCTATCTCTCTAACTTTATCTATAATTAAGGGAGGAGTAGTATAGTTAGTAGTAGTAAGCTAGATACCCTATCTGTTAGCTATAGTTAGCTATTATATAGCCTCTATAGCGCCTACCTATTATCTATTATTAGCTGTAGTTTAGTTAATATTCTATTAGTTAGTAATAGCAGATATAATATATAGGTGTGTAATATATTATTATTTATAAAAGTGTATAGCTATAGATATAGAGGTGTAGTAAGTATTATAGTAATATTATTATAAAGAATAAAGTTATTAATAAGTATATAAAGGAGGAAGAAAATTCTAGTAGTAGAGTAGTCTGCCTTAAAGTAGGTTATAAAGGGTCTCTATTACAGTAGGTGCTGCCTGTAATAGTAGGCGCTAGCTAAAATAGCTAAAAGTAGTAAGTATACCTTATAATCCTATATCTTATAGTTTTAGAAGAATCCTATAATACTAAGTTATCTACTATAGTTAAGGCTAAGCTAGTAATGTTACTATCCTTATAGGTGTAGTCCTCTATTATTATGCTGCTTTCTTTCTTATCTAGTTATTCTTCTCCTACTGCTCCTTTATTATTATTATATTTAGCAGCTTATTAAGCTCTATAGTTAATATCTATCTATTATAGTCTTATCTTTAGTCCTTATACGCTATAAGCTATTATATACCTAACTTTATCTATCTTTCTAATATAATCTTTACTAGCACTAGGGGTCTTATAGTAATTAGCTAGTTAGTAGGAATTATAAGTAAGTCTTTATAATATAGGTTATCTAGTAGTATAGGTTCTAAGTAGTCTATTAAGATAACATTATATATTTTCTATAATAGTAGGAATTATAGTTAGTAGGCTAATCTTCTAATACATTCTATAACCTTAAATAGTCTAATATATCTCTATTTATACTTTAGTCTAAGTATAGCTGCCTGTAGTATATTATATCCCTTATGTAGCTGCAGGAAGACTTTCTATCCTTATTTTAGGAACTTAGTCTTATGTTATTAGTTATAATAGTATTTTATAGTTATACTAGCTATTATAAGCGTATTATAAACTATTATTCTAGTAACCTATAGCTTAGTGTAGTTAGTAGGGGTTCTTACGTCTGCTATTATAAGCAGTATGTTATTAGGGAGGAATTCCTTAGTAGTCTTATTTAGTGTTATACCTATAGATACATTCTTATTATAGTTATACTTAAACTAAAGTCTTAGGATAATTTATAACTAGTCCTTTAGTAAATCTAGTCCTTAGAGATAGTAATAAAAAGCTAATTTAATAGTTTAAATAGTACGCTCTATCTAACTGTCTAACTGTAGGTAGTAAGTAGTAGTATAAAGCAGCATTATGCCTGCTGTCTTCTATATTACTATCTACAGTTATAATAGGAACTTAGGATCTTAGTCTAAGATTATTACTTTTAGGAATCCCTAGTTAGATTATATAAGTGCTTCTACTAGCAGCCTTCCCTATTACGCTGCTATATATATTAACTTACTTAGTATTATAATTAGCTCTTTAGAAAGCTTATCTATATTAACTATAATATAGTTATAGCCCTTAGTAGTAACTAGGAGGGTTAGTATAAAGTCTATAGTAATAGTGTAATATAGGTATAGCAGCGCTAGGATTAGTTAAAGGTTTCTATATACCTTACATTATTAAATTTAGTAGACTTTATATAACAGGTAGTATACTAAGTACTAGTAGAAACTCTTAAGGCTATTATATATATAGAAGCCTTATAGGAATTCTATTAGCTTACTATACCCTAGGTAATTACTATTATAAATTATAGAGAAGATATCTATAAAGCATAACTATAGTATATAAAGCTTATCTAGTATACTATCTACTTCTGTCTTCTATATTAGCTTATCCCTAATATAGAATAGTAAGTTAGCTCTATCTCTTAGTGCTAGCGTAGTATTATATTATAAGGAATTAAGTATTCTCTACTAGATAGGGTTGTTATAGTATCCCTAATAGATCTTATTACTAAACTCTAGCGTTAAGCATACTATACTTCCTACTAGGTTTAGCTTATTAGTAAGTATGTTAACTAGTGTTAATTATAGCGTGTAGTTATTAAATACTTCTGCTGTTATAAAGGGCTAGGTAAGGCCTTATTTAGGTAATTAGTAACTTAATTACTAGTTATCTAAGCTAGGGAGTAAAAAGAGAGATTACGTGTTATGTGCTTACGCAGTGCGTAGAGCTTTTATATGCAGCTTGCTTAAGCCTGTAGTAGGTAAAGCCTAGCTATAACACCTTTATAGTGCAGCCTATAATATATACCTCTTACCTACCTATAGGCGCCTATAAGAATTATAGTAGGTCTGTAGAGCCCCTTACTACTAGTGCCCTATAGGCTGTAGCTCTATAGGCTGTAGCTCTATACTACCTATAGCCTAGGCGCTATAAGTAAGTATTATAATAATTTTATAGGCTGTTATTTTCTTCTCTTTTTTTTCCTTTTTTTTCTTTAGCCTTTATAATTATTAAAAAGTAAGTTAGATTTACACCTATTAGCGCCCCCTTTTCCTTTATTAGTGTATATAGCTTATACTAATTATTATATAGTTAAATAGATTATATAATAGCTATAAGTCTTACCCTTTTAGGTGTATACGCTCTATATATATATACTTTTTAACTATTTAGTTTTATCTTTAATATTACTAATAGCCTCCTGCTTTTAGTCTCTCTTTAGAGGCTTTTATATTCTTTACCTCTATTAATAATGCTGCTGCTACTACTGCTGCTACTACCTCTACTGCTGCTACTACTGCTACTGCTGCTACTACTGCTACTAATACTGCTACTAAGCTCCTAGCTGTATGTTATCTTACGTAAGAATTATATATCTAGAGCTAACTAGTATGTAGAGTTTACTTTTTAAGTACGCTTAGGATAAGGAATTAGATAATTCCTTACTCCCTAAGACTTCTATAAAGCGCTATAAGTATATAAAGCATACTAGCCTCTAGGCTGTTCTCTGTTTTATATATACTAACTAGCTTATAAAGTATATTAATACAGCCTTATATACTAATAAGCTTAGTATTAGTAGTTATTATACTAACTATATATATAGTAGCTATACCTACTCTCCTTCTATATATTTTATCTTATAAGACACTTTTCTGCAGTTAGTACTAACCTTACGCTAGATCCCTATTAACTCTCTCCCTCTCTACTAGGAGATAGTTACCACTACTGCTATTATTACTATAGCCCCTCTAGACTAGCTTAGGAAGCTTATAAGTTTAGCGCTCTAATTATACTATTTTATTACTAATAGGCGTATAGGACTAGTATTACTACTTTACTACTAAGGCTTAGAAAGACTTAGTTACTCTAGACTAAGCTTATATCTATATACAGTAAGATAAGCTTTATCTTATATATTTATATAAGATAAAGCAGTATACTAGTTCTACTAGTAGTATATCTGTTATATTCCCTACTGCTGCTGCTTCTACTACTACTACTGTAGATACTTTTACTGCTGCTACTGCTACTACCTCTACTACCCCTATTAAGGCTGTATTTAACCTTAGCTAGGTTACTTCTACTACTACCCTACTTACTATTATGCTTACTATTAGTACTATAGCGCCTAGTAGGGCTACTCCCTTAGGAGGCCTTTTAGCTAACTAGGTAGAGTGCCTTATTATAGCTTATAAAAGTATTACTAGTATATTAGCTTCTATATATTTATATACCTTTATATATTTATTATACCTACTAACTGCTTATAGTTTATTAATATAGTGCGTTTAAGCTATACTGCTAATGCTGCTGCTGCTGCTGCTGCTACTACTGCTACTGCTGCTACTACTCTCTCCTCTTCCTTTAGTAAGGGTTATAAGCACTCCCTAAAGCTCTAAGTAGGGGCTGCGCTCTATACGCCCCTTAAGCTCCTTTTATACTGCCTGTTATTAGTTAAAAGAGTTAGACTGCAGCTTAGAAATAATATTACTTTTACCTCTATACTTCTTTTACTTAATATATATATATAGGTTAGGTTACTATTATAAATGTTAATTAGGCTATATCTTACTTTATAGGTGTTAAGTGCTATAGTATTACTTATAAGATCTATAGGCTTCTAGGTAGCATTAGTAAATCCCTCCTACTATACTAGCGCCTAGTGTAACTTACTGCATCCTTATTTCCTCTACTTAGCTGTAATAATCTCTTTAATATACTATTCTTACTTACTATCTTCTATTATTAGAGGGGGTTATATATCTATAGTTTATTACCTTAGTAAGAGGTTAGTTATAGCCCTCTATAGGAGGTTAATATAAAAATAATTATAGATACTACCTAGTACGTTAAGTTAGATAATAAGGGGGCTAATAACTTTTATAACTATATACTTACTATAAAGCTAATTAAGCTTACAGTTAGGCTAAGGGGAGTAGTAGTTATATAGGTTTAGCTAAACCTTATTACTAATATTAAACCTCTCTACTACGCTGTAGCACTTATTTACAGCGTCTTTAGTATGCTACTAAGTTATAGCTATAGCAGCTTACGTTATATACGTTATATCTATTATCCTCTATATAAGCTTTTTTGCAGCCTTCTTATATAACCCTAGTTCTAGCCCTCTATCCTTATGTACTTTAACTAGCTCTATGTAGTACCTATAGGTAAGGAAGAAGAGGCTAACCCCTATTACTAATACTATATAATTATTAATTATAAGTTATATAACTAGGAGCTATTACGCCTAGTCCTCCTAGAGGTAGCTAATATAAATATGTAGTATAGCTTAAATTTCCTAGTTAAATTGTTTAGTAGCTCTATCGCTCTAAGGGTAGTAAGCTATACTTAATTTCTATATAACCTTTATTAGCATATAGAAATGCTTCTAAAACTTACTTATCTAGTTACTACCCTTATTACTAATAATACTTTTAGGCATACTATAAAAGCAGAAGTAGTATTTAAGAAAGTATATTATATAGGCCTCTACCTTTATAGTATTTATAGACTTAAGGGTAATTACTTTACCTAGCTAGTTAGAGATTACCTAGAGGAAATACGCCTTTATAGCGCCTAAAGGCAGTAAGTCTATAATAAAGTCTATTAAACGGTTGCTCTATAGGCGCTCTAGGATTTTAAGGGGCTGTAGGTACTCTCTCTTTATGTGTTACTAGACTTTACTCTAGCTATAGATATTATAGTTATATATAAAACAGCATACAGCCTACGCCTAGCCTAGCTAGTAGAAGTATTAAGAGATAATTTTAAGTATACTATTACAGCCTAGGTAGCCTAATAGGGTTAAATTATAGTTTTACTATATTAACCTTATATATAACTTATTTAATATAGAGTCTAGGTTATTATCTCTAGGGACCTAGAGGCAGCTGCGTTAGGTAAGACGCCTAGCTGTATCTAGTGTGTAGTTACTAATCTAGATATATACCTTAACTTTAATAGGGAGTATATATAAGCTATTTATAATAGTATTATAAATACGCTAAAGGTTTATATCTATATCTTATATTATCTCTTATATCTATTATAAGGACTTATCCTCTAATATATAGGTCTTTAGCACTAGGGGTAGTTCCTATTATAAGCACTAAGCCCTTAGTATACAGTTAGTGCGTAATAGTAGGGCTAGCATAAAGCGTTCTAGTATAACTTAGATAATATAGCCCTACTTCTATTTATTATCCTAGCTTACTAGCGTATCTTATTCCCTACGTAATAGCATATCTAGGATACTTACTTCCTTACCTAAGTAATAAATAATATAGAAGTTATACTCTACTAGTTTCTCTACCTAGCAGCTTTAGCGCTCTATTAGCTTCTACTTTATTATAAAATACTTTAGTAATTTATAATTAGTAATAATATAAAATAGCTTATTAGTGCTTTAAAGCTTTACTTACTAGGCCTATAGGCACTTTATTATAGCTAGAAGCTCTTTATTATAAATTAGGTAGTTATACTACACTAAGGTAAGCTTCTATAAGTAGAAAGTAACTAAGTAGAGGTTACTATCCCTATTAAGCTGCATAAAGGCGCTACTAAGTATAAAGCCTAAGCAGTCTGTCTTAATAAGGGTAAGTGCTATTAGGTTAAAAGCGTAAAGTAGTAGCACTATAGAAAACATATTTTTAAGCTTAGTAAAGGCTTCCTAGTATGCTTTAGACTATATAAAAAGCATACCCTTTTTTATAAGTATATTAAGTAGCTTAATAATAGTTATATAGTCCTATATAAACGTATAGTGATAGTTTATAAACCTTAGGAAACTATATACCCCTTTTATACTTATAGATGCTAGCTATTTATAAATTATATATATCTTCTTAGGGTCTATAGAGACCTCTTTCTTAGCCTTAAGGATAAAGCTAACATACTTAACTTTCTTTATAGTAAATTTACTTTTAGCTATATCTAGGCTTAGTTCTGCTGCGTAAAAGGCTTAAAAGACATACTATACTTTATCTTTATAGTCTTTTTTTAACCTACTTAAGTATATAAGTATGTTATTAAGGTAGGCTGTAGCAAAATTATTAAGGAAGCCCTACAGCATACTATTAATAAACTACTGCTATAAGGCTAGTGTATTAGTAAGCCTAAAGAGGTAAATAAGCTATTTAAAGAGCCTATAGTGTATCTAGAACGTAGTTTTTAACTTATTACTCTTAGTAATATATATCTTATAGAAGGCAGCTATAATATCTACCTTTATAAACTATCTTAATAACTCTATATATCTAAAAGTCTTAGATATTAGTAGTAAGAGGTATTAATTCTTCTTTATAATAGCGTTAAGCGCTTTATAATTACAGCAGAAGTGTAGTCTGCTACCTAGCTTATATATAAACAGAATAGGCGCACTAGCTATAAAGCTACTTACCTAAATAAAACCCTTATCTAGGAGGTCCTAAAGTATGTTTTTAAAGATAAGAAGCTCCTTATGTAATATCCTATATAATAGTCCCTAAGGTAATAATGCTTCTTTTCTACTTACATCCTTCTTTAGCTTAACGTAGTAGTTAAAACTACTTTATTAGGGTAGTAGGTCTATAGATAAGGAGGGGTTAAAAAGGTCTTTAAATTCCTTTCTTACCTACTTAAGAAGCACTATAACTGTAGTAGTTTATTTTACTTCTTTCTCTACCTTTAGTTATAGCGCTTTTTCTATATTAGCTAAGCTAATAGCTATAATTTACCTAAATATAGCTACGCTTTACTGCTTATTAGAGGCACCTATATTAGAGGCGCTTATATTATATAGGTAATTTACTACTTAGCAGTAGGCTCTTTTTTTATATACAGCCTAGCAGCAGACTGCTATAAAAGACATAGCGTTTAAAATATATACTTCTTATATTTACTATACTTTTACTAACTCTTTCTACCTAACTAAGCAGAGAGTAAGGCTAGTATAGCTGTAGTAAACTATTCTTTCTGCTATATTATAAACAGCTTAGTTATCTTCTATTTAAGGCTTACCTAAGAAGATATCTACATCTAGGCTACATACTATATATATATAAATACGTTTCTAGTAGCTATAAAGGTTAAGCGTTAGGATAATAACTCTATTAGTATCTATTTTTATAGCTTCCTTTATAAACCCTTATAAGGGTATTTTATATTAATTAACATACAGTAAGCATAATTTATATATAAAGTTATAATTAACTATAGCGTAGATATTACACTTAGTGTTAATTAAGGCTTATATAGAGGTTCTTTTATTAATATAGGTGTAATAGGCTAGTATTACCTTACAACAGGCGTATAGTAACTTAATATAATTTATCTAAGCTAAGGAGAGAAAGTAGAAAGTGTAAATAACGTATAGTTTGCATAGATATTTATCTTATACGCGTTATGTATATATACCCCTCTAGCTAGTTATAAGTAATAGTAGGTTATAGTAGGCACTAGCCTAGCTACACTTATTATAGCGTAGCCTATAATATATACTCCCCTCCTGCGCTATAGGGCTCTACTAGCCCTTAATAGTTACATGCTATAATTTAAGAAACAGCCTACTAAATATTCTTATAGGCTAGTAGGCTTATTGTTTTTCTTCTTTTTTCCTTACTAGCCCTTTTGTTAATATTATAAGTATTTATCCTGTATGCAGCTACGCTTTCTTTTTGTTTTTATTAGTCTTTTACTAATTGCTAGTTATCTATTATAGGAATTAGATAATTTATAATAGCTGTAAGTAAATTAATTCCTATATAGGCCTATATGTATATATGTAAACTACTAATTAGTTACTAACTTATAAGACAGCCCCCTATAATCCCTAGCTGCTCTCTATCCCCTAAGGATAATAAGGCCTTTAACCCTATTACTCCCCTAGGCCTTAAGCTCTAGTTACCTACCCCTACTATAAGTTACCTCTTTAGTAAGCATATTATATAATTTAACTAACCTAGCTAGGATAATAATAATAATAATAAGGCTAATAAGGCTAACTGCAGCTCTCTTATTATAAAGAGATATTATACTAACGCCTCTACCCCTACTGCTACCCCTACTGCTACCCCTACCTGCATGCTAACTATCCTTTATATACACCCTTACTTCCTATATGCTTACTGCCTTATATATAACCCTACTGCTATATAATATATAGAGAATATTAGCGCCTATAAGTATTATTATCTTCTCTATATGCAGTCTAACTATAGCTACTAACCTATATGTTTTTTACTACTTATATAAATCTTATGCCTTACTAATATAACTTAGATCCCTAAGGCCTCCCTAGGCCTCTATAAGGTAATATTTTTTGCTGTCTATACTGCTACTCTAACTGCCTCTAGCTCTATAGAGCGCACCTCCTTCTAGCTAGCTGTTAAGGCTTAGGAGGTTATAACTAACTTAGAGTAGGAGGCGTAGAAGAGCGCTAAGAAGACATATAGAAAGCATACCTATAGTGTGTCTAATAATATACCCCCTATATCTGCTATGCCTACTCCCCTCTTCTTAGCCTTTACTGCTGCTGCAGCTGCTACCTAGGCTACTACTACTGCTACTAATAATATATATAGTAAGGTTACTCCCTACTTAGGTAGTCTTATAGCTGCTTAAGGTAAGCGCCTTATTATTATAGTTAAGGAGATCTTAGTCTCTCTTAAGAAAGTAAGTACTAGTCTTATACTCTCTCTTATATAACTCTTATGCTAACTTTATATTCCTAGTTTGTTAACTTTATTACTACTAACTTTAGTTACAGCCTCTCCCTTAAGCTAGGAGACTCTTAGTAGGGGAGTCTCCTACACGCTCTAAGCGTGCTTATTCTATATAGCCTTACTACTTACCCTATAGGGCTTAATTATTCTTTATAGGCTGCAGCCTTTTAATAAAGATTTATTACTTATCTACTTATTATGTATTCTTATCTTCCTTTATATATATGTATTACCCCTATTATAGACGTTAATAGGTCTATACTTCTCTTTAAAGGAGTCTAGAGCTATAGTGTCTTTAATTAATTTAATAGGTTCCTATATAGCTTTAGTAAAGCCCTCCTAACGTATTAGCGCCTAGTGCGTTTTTACTTTTCCTCTGCTACGCTATTACATACTAATTATTTTAGTAATATGCTATTCCTCCTTACTGTCTTCTATTAAAGGGGGAGGTTACACATTATAGGCTTTCTAGCCTAGTAAAGGGTTACTTCTAGTGCAGTATAATAGGTCTATATAAAATTAGTTATAGATATTGCTAGGTACGTTAAGTTTAACTATAAGGGGGCTAATTACTTTAGTAACTTAGTAATAGTAGTATAGCTAATTAAGCTTATAATTTAGTTATAAAGAGCAGTAGTTATATATTAATAACTATATATTATTACCTACTTTAAACCTTTTAGCTGCACTTTACTGCTTGTTAGCTAATTCTTTAGTTTGTTACTAGGCTGCAGCTATTACTACTTATACTATTAAAGTTACTTTAGTTATCTATTACATAAGTCTTTTAGTAACCTTTTTATATATATCTGTTATCTTTAGTATACTCTCTTTAACTATAATAGGGTTTATATAGTAACTATGTTCTATAAAGAAGAGGCTTAACCTAGTTGCTAATATAGTGTAGTTATTAATTACTAGTTATGTAACTAATGTCTAATACACCTAATTCTCTTAAAGGTAACTTATGTAGGTATGTAACGTCGCTTAAATCTCTTAGTTAAAGCGCTTAGTAGCCCTATTACTTTATAGGTAGTATAATATACTTAGTCTTTACTTAATACTAGTAAGTATGTAAAACTTATGCTAGAACTTACTTATCTAGTTACTCTCTTTATTACTAATAATACTTTTTAGTATGCTATAGAAGTAATAATAGTAACTTAGGAATCTTTTAGTATACACCTTTATATCTATTATTACTATTAGCTTAAGTGTTACTAACTTTCCTAGGTAGTCTATAATAACCTATATGTTAGTAGTGCAGTCTAGGCTAGATAGTAGGAGGTCTATAATAAAATCTATTAAGAGGTTGCTTTTTAAGCGCTTAGGTATACTTAGTAGTTATAAAAGGCTTTTCTTTATGTTACGCTAGATCTTACTGCTCCTATATACATTATAGTTATAGATAAAACGCTATACTATCTATAACTAATCTAGCTAGTAAAACCTCTATAAAAGTATCTCTAAGGTGCTATTTCTACTTAGGTGCCTAATTACAGTTAAATTATAGCTCTATTATACTAACTAAGTGTGTAGGCTATTAGAGGGGGAATTAAGGTTATTATTACCTAGCACCTATATCCTCCCCCTCTAGGTAAGTTACTTTACATTATTAAGGCAGTAGTCTGTAATTTAAATATATAACTAAAGGTCTAGTAGGAGTAAGCAGTCCTCTTACTAGACAGCTGTATACACTACTTAGAAGATAGCATTACTATCCTACGTTATAACCTATAAAGCTTATAATTCTTTATCCTTAAATACCTCTATATGCAGCGCTAGAGGTGCCTCTATTACGCAGCAGGCTATTACTAGCTACACTTTATCTAGGATTATTTAGATAATATATCCCTACTAGCAGTTATTATCCTATATAAGAGAGGCGTCCTACTTACGCTAGGAAAGTATATTAGAAACACTTATATCCTTACTAAGCTAGTATATAATACAGAAGTTATATTTAGTAAGCATCTTAGCCTAACAGCTCTAACGCTTTATTAACTTCTGCTTTTTTATAAAGTACTTAAGGGACTTATAGTTAACTGTTACTTTAAAGGGCTCCTTTATACTATATAGCTTTACTCTCTATACTTAGAGGTAATCTAGTATAGCTAATAGCTTCTTATTATAGATAGGGTAGTTATACTATATTAGCGTAAGCTTTTGTAAGTAAAAAGTAATAGGTTAGCGCTTACCTTTATTATTTACTTATATTAAGGCGCCCCCTAATGTAAACCTAGAGTAGTTAGTCTCTATAAACGTTAGGGTGTTTAGGTTAAAGTTTTATAGTAATAGAGCTATTATAAAGTAGTTCTTTAGCTTCTTAAATGCTATAGCACACTCTATAGACTATATAAATAATACACCCTTCTTAGTAAGGTAAGTTATTAGCTTAACTACCTTAGCGTAGTTAGGTATAAACATCTAGTAATAGTTAGTAAAACCTAAGAAGCTTCTTATACCCTTAACAAACTAAGGCGCTAACTACTTATAAATAGTATACACCTTTTCTAGGTCTGCTAAGATACTCTTCTTAGCTTCTAAAATAAAGCTAATATACTTTACCTTCTTTACACTAAAGTTACTCTTCCTTACATCTAGGCTAAGCCCTACTACGTAGAGCTTCTTAAAAACCTAATAGACCTTCTGTTTATAGTCCTCTTTTATCCTATTAGAATAAATAAGGATATTATTAAGGTATATAGTAATAAAGTTATTAAGAAACTCCTAAAGTAAGCTATTTATAAAGCGCTGCTAGTTTATAGGTATGTTTATTAGCCTAAAGGGGTAGATTAACTACTTAAAAAGCCTATATTATATATAAAAGATAGTCTTATACTTATTACTATCTGTAATTTATATCTTATAGAAGGCTGCTACTATATCTACTTTAGTATACTACTTAGCTAATCTTATATAACAGAGAGTCTTAAAGATAAGTAGTAGGGGATAATAGTCCTTCTTTATAATTATATTTAGCGCTTAGTAATTACAGTAAAAGCATAACCTACTGCCTAGTTTATATATAAAAAGCACTAACGCCTCTACTGTAGAGCTGCTTACTTAGATAAAGCCCTTATTAAAGAGGTCCTCTAAGGTCTTCTTTAGGACTAATAATTCCTCTCTTAATATACTATAAAGGGGGCCTTACAGTAGGGTTGCTTCTAGTTCTAAGTCTATATAGTAGTTATAGCTAGGTTAGCATAGGGGTACTTTTATTAAGGTGTTAGGGTTAAATAAGTTACTATATTTATTACACACCTATTATAGTAGTACTATAACTTTAGCAGCTTGTTTTGCCTTTTTGTCTAACTTTAGCTATAAGGCTTTCTCTATATTAGTAAGGCTAACTGCTATAATCTAAGAGAACGCCTATAAGTCCTTACTTATCTTTCTTATAGATAGGTTACAGTAGGTAGCATAGTCCTTATATGCAGCCCTATAATAGATAGCTGTAAAGGCAGGCGCTCTAATTACTTATGTAGCTCTAATTTTACACACTATTATAGACTCTTATTAGCTAACTAGGCGTAGCGTAAGGTCTGCTTACCTATAGTATATAGTGCGCTTTATAGCATTATAAATAGCGTAGTTATATTCTACCTAAGGTTTCCCTAGGAATATATTAACATTAAGGCTATATATAACATATATATATATACGTTAGTAATATCTATAGAGTTTAAGGTTAAATATAACTACTTCCTCTACTATTATACTAGCTAATTTATTAGTAAACCCTTTTAGAGGGATTTTCTATTAAGAGATATATAGAAAGTACTAAGCGTATATAAAGTTATAGTTTACTATTATGTAAGTATTATAACTAGTATTAGTAAGGGCTTAGGTAGGGGATTTTTTATTAATGTAGGTATCTAATAGTGCAGCTAGTCTAATTATTCTCCTCTTACGCTAAAACTCTTCCTATTCTATATGCTTCTTACTTATTAGCTCTAAAGCCTAATTTTACTTTAAAGCTACTTTTTTTTTAACTTCTCTTTACTTTTAGCTATACTATAAGTATTATTACTTTCTTTAAGCTCCTTAACCTTAGCAGTTACTTTAGCTATATAGGTAGGCCTACTCTTCTTCTTCTTAACGTTAAGGTAATTATAAGCTAAGTGTTTAATCTTCTAGTAGGTATAGCACTAGTATATTTTAATATATACTTTCTACGCCTTAGAGTGTTCTTTTTCTTTAGCTTTACTAGCTGTATATACTATTATTCTTCTTGTTATTTATATATCTCTATTAGTATCCTTTAGCACTTAGGGTAGTAAGTACTAATAAGTAGGCTGTATACTACTAGCTAGGTTCTTAACCTTCTAGGCTACTTTACTTACTTATTATATATAGATATAGAAGGTAGGGGAAAGTAAGATACTTACTAATATGCTTTAGATACAGAGGGGAAAAGTATTTAAGAGGAGTGTAATTTACGCTTTACTTAGCTATAGGTAGCCTCCTGCTTTAGCTAACACCTATTTAAACTTTAGGAGAAAGGTAGTAAAGGATTTATACTTCTTTATCTTAATACTTATTAAGGAGGCAGATATATAGGTCTTTACATTTAGGTTACTATATATACGCTTTAGGTACTTTAGGAACTCTTTAGGGTTATAATTCACTTAGGCTCCCCCTATTTTATAGTAGGTTAATACTATTCTCTAAGGCGCTATATCTAAGTAGAAGTTAATAAAGTATTAAGCTTTTTACTTTATTATAAAGAACGCTTTATTAATATATAACTTATTATATATCTAGTGTAACTATATAAGGAAGTCCTAGCGCTAGCTAGAGAACTTTAGGGGGTTTAGTATTAGTTTCTAAATAATTTAGGGGTAGTTCTTAGCTAGCGTAGGTGTAGCTACTACAGCAGTTACTATAGGCGTAGTGTCTACTACTTCTAGGGACTCTTTATTATGTAATTTAATTATAGGGCTTACGCCTTAGGGGTTAATGCTTCTTACTTTAAGCTCTCTTATTTCTTATATTATCTCTGCTATTGCTTACTTTAAGGCTGTAACTTTAGCTTTTACCTCTACTAATAGAGAACCCTTATAGCTTATTATTATTTTGTTATCTTATTATATACTTATTATGTAGTATAATTAGTAAGGTATTTATTATTATTTTAAGAGCTTAGATATATAATAGGCTAGTATTACCTTATAATAGGCGTATAGTAACTTAATATAATTTATCTAAGCTAAGGAGAGAAAGTAGAAAGTGTAAATAACGTATAGTTTATATAGGTATTTATCTTATGTGCGTTATGTATACATACCCCTCTAGCTAGTTATAAGCGATAGTAGGTTGTAGCAGGCACTAGCCTAGCTACACTTATTGTGGCGTAGCCTATAACAATAGGCCTCTACTAGTGCAGCTAGCCTGCTTATTTTCTATTTACGTTAGAAGTCTTTCTACCCTATATGTTCTTTACTTATAGGCTTTAGGGCCTAATTTTACCCTAAAGCTACTCTTTTTCTAATTTAGATATTTCTTTAGTGCTACTAAAGGTAGTTATATAGTCTGTTTTGTTATTAGGGTGTAATTTCTACTTAGTAACTACTTATATAGTTATAGGCTTCTTCTTTCTCTTATACTCCTTAGGGTAATCCTACATAAGGTAGCCTACTTTATTACAGTTAAAGTACTTCTATATCTCTTTATATAGCTTATACTTAGGTTTCTTACTTATCTTTATAGCTGCTAACTTTATAAAGCCTATTATTAGAGTGTCTCTATTAGCGTCTATTTTCTTTATTATAGCTAGATATATATTATATAAGTAACTTTAAAGCTTTTCTACTTTTTATATAATATAACTAATAGTTAGTACTACCTTTAGGAAGGTCTAAGGTATTATAACTATAACTAATATGCTCTTAAGGTAGGAGTTAAGTGTATTAGTTATAAGCGTAATCTACACTTCTACTGCTTAGGTCCCTATGCTAGCTTCTACTAGTATATATTTAAACTTTAGATAGAAGGCTATAAAGGACTTATATTCCTTTATTTAAGTGCTTATTAGTGCTACAGTAGCTCTAGCCTACACGTTTAGGTTACTAAAGGTGCAGTCTAGGTGCTTTATAAAGTGCATAACGTTATAGGTGCTATTCTAGCTGCCTTTCTTATAGTAAGTAGTAACTATCTATTAGAGGCTAACTTTAAGGCAGAAGTATATATAGTACTAGGCCTCCTAACTAGAGGAGAAGAAAATAGTATTAATCTTAAGCTTATTATATATCTAGTATACCTATAAGGAATAGTGCTTATATAACCTTAAGAACTTTAGTAGGCTTAGTAGCTATTTTTACTTAACATTAGTAACTATTACTTCTATAGGTAAGAAGGTAGTAAGACTTATTATAGAGGTAGGTATAGTAGTTATTATAACGTTAGTAAGTATCTATATTTACATTATAAGTAAGGAGATAAGTTATTTAAGGGAGGCTAGTTAGTTATTACTAGATGTAGAAAAGCTTATATCTTACGTTAATAGCTTAGGCGTTACGCCTATTATTTTGTCTTAGTAGCTTATTATATAGTATAATTAGTAAGGGTAGTGAATTATAAGCTTAGATATGTAAAGAGCTAGGTAAGGCCTTATTTAGGTAATTAGTAACTTAATTACTAGTTATCTAAGCTAGGGAGTAAAAGGAGAGATTACGTGCTGTATGCTTACGTAGTGCGTAGAGCTTTTATATACAGCTTACTTAAGCCTGTAGTAGGTAAAGCCTAGCTATAATACCTTTATAGCGTAGCCTATAACAGCTATGTATATAATATTAGTTAGTTAGTTATCTAGAAGCTAATCTAGCGTGCTAGGTGTGTCTAGGTTAATCTTATTAGTAGCTAGCAGTTAGCTAAGTGTATCTAGTACTAAGTAATCTTTACCTAGTTTATATAGGATCCTAATGTTAAACTAGCTAATATATTCTATTACCCTAATAAGTTTCTTATTTACTGTAGTTTATGCTGTTAAGTTAATAATATTATTTACTTATCTTAACTGTATATCTATAATAGCCTTATAGTTAGTAAAGATAATTACTAGCTGTACTTATGTTAATCTAATCTAGTGTTAGCACTTAGATATAGTCTATATATATCCTATAACCTCTAGCTCTATAGACTAGTATTACTTCTCTGCCTTACTTAGCATACGTAATAGGAATAAGATTAGTTTAATAGCGTTCCTTAGTAGGTATTATTTATAGTCCTAAGTTATTATTACTATATCCTTAATGTAGAACACTTATACTCTAATGCTGTCTTTAGATGTATTAAATTCTATAAAAAGCTACTGCTATAGTAAGAAATAGGTTAGCATAGTGTGTATAGTTAGCGTAGTCTTAACCTAATTAAATAAGTTAATCTCTTTTACTATAGGCAGTAGGATATTAACTACTATTACCTATATGTTATAAGCTAGCTTAGGTATCTTACCTATCTTTAGCTTACTATTCTTATTCTTCTTATAATATATATAGAGTAAAAGTGTCTTATAATCTTCTAGCAGCTATATAATAGTTATATATTACAGAATAAAGTATTAGAAGGAGCTACCTAAGCCTAAGAAGTGTTCTAATAACTTTAGTGTCTTTAGGAACTTAATAGCTTTAATTACTTTAACCTTCTCTGCAGTAGTGCTAAGTCTAAATAAGTCTACTACCTTACCTAATACTATAGCTATTAGGAAGCCTATATATAACTTATTTAGGCCTAAGGAGATATTTACCTTACCTAACCTAGTAAAGACCTTATCTAGATCTCTAATATAGTCCTTTAGGCTATTTAAAGCTACTATAATGTTATTATAGTATAAGTTAGCTACTATATCCTTTAGTATAATATCTATCTATTATTATATATAGGTATTATAGTTCTTAAATCCTATAACTAGGTACCTAAAGGTAAACTAGCCCTTATAGGTAACTATAGTAAATACCTATTATAATATTAAGTAGACTTACTATTAGTAGCAGAATGCTATAGCGTTAAACGTTAAGATATATATCTTATTAGTGTATTTAGTTATAATGTCTTCCTATATCTTTATTAGGTATATATCTATAAGTACTACTACATTAAGTAGTCTAACGTTAATAACTATTCTACCTTTATGCTTTTCTTTATTATCTAACGTTATAGGCTTATCTATAGAAACCTCTATAGGCTTAACTACCTATATAATCTATATTAGCTATATAGGTAAGTTAGCTTTAGAGCCTTATTTATTTCTATGCTATATTATAAAGACTAGGTATACTACTAGGACTTATATTATAGTATAGTAGATCTTCTCTTCTAGCTTATCTAGTGTATATTTTACTACTTACTTCTCTACTAGTCTAATAGAGTAGATCTTACACTTACATAGTAATAAGTTATACTAATTAGGCTTAAAATACACCTTTATTTATTAGTCTTCTAGTACCCTTATAAATCCTATATCCTTAAAGATATAAGTATGCTTATTAAGAATCGCTATAATAGCTTCTACATTTAGGTGCCTATTATATATCTTAACTTCTATACTATGCCTAATAGTCTCTTATAGTTACATAAGTGCTACTTTAATAATATGCTTTTCTAGTTATGCTAGTTCCCTAAGCGTAAGGTTAGCTGCGTTATTAGAATTAGTTATGTCTACTATCTATATATATGCTAACAGATTAATTAAGACTAAATATCCTAGAAACTAATTCCTTTATATAGTCTTTAGTTTTAATATGTTATTCCTAATAATAATATCCTATAGGCTGGAATTAGTAATAAGTATATAGGCGCTAACTTCTAATACTGTTAGTTTAAAAATAAGATCCTATTATGTAGCTTTAACTACATAGTTAACTAGCACCTTAGTTATAAAGTAGACTAGGATAGTAACTCTATCCTTTACTATAACCCTTATCTAGTACTTCTGCTTATTCTTCTATACTACTATTAGTATCTTAGTGCTATATAATCTAATAATAGTATATCCTTTACTATTAAAGATATTAAAGCGCTTTAGTCCTAGGCAGTCTATACTAATTAGCATATTTACTAATAAGTTATCTATAATTACTATCTCTCTTATAATAGTAGTAATTACCTATTTATTATCTTCCTACCTAGTGCCTTAGAAGTGTAGGTCTATAATAACGTACTTATTTATTAAGTATATGCTATTACCTATTCCTCTAACGCTAAGTAGTACTACCTTAGTTCTAATTTTAAGTATAAGGTAAAATTATTATAGGATCTTTCTGTTAACTATTAAGGTAGTGTAGCTAGTGTTACTATATATATTAAGCTATATATTTATTACTCTAAATAGGTTTAACATAACTTAGTATTATAGATATAACTATAACTAGAATCTAAAGCCTATCCCTATATACACCTTTATATCTATAGAGGACTTAATAAAGGTAGGCTTATTATTACCTGTAGTGCCTATATTACACGTTAATACTAGTTAGGCTTACAGTAATATACCTATATTACCTTACTGTCTAAGGTTATTACTAGAATATATCTTATTATCTCTATAGAAGGCTTATATATTAGCTAGTATAGTCCTATACCTATTATAAATATGTTTATAGAGTGTATTATTACTTAGAAAAGTGCTATTACAGAAGTAGTATTTTCTTATTATAGTTACATATAGTTAATAGGGTATTACTATACCTACAAACTATATATCTCTACTATCTAAGTAATCTATAAAGTTATAGTCTCTACCTAGTTTAATCTACTCTTAATTAGCGTTATTATACACTTAGTAGTTATATTATGTAAAATAGTCTACTTTATCCTCTTAAGCTTCTTCTGCAGTTAGTAATTAGTACTTATAGGGATAGTTATTATTAGGTGTAGTCTGTCTGTCTTTACTATAATAGGCTATTACCCTTAGTTATTAAGGTGCGTCTTAAGGTGCCTACAGCTTATTCTATCTAAGTTGCCTATTCTCTAGTACTAGTAGCTAACAGTAGTTATTAGAATTCTAATAATTAAACTAGTAGGACGTAGGGAATCTAGTGTACTAGTTTAGCTGCAGCTATTAGGTTTAGAACCCCTAGTTTAGCTATAATGCTAATACTAGTTATTAAGGTTAAGTAGTTAATAATTATCCTTAGTTCTATAACTACATAGTGTTTCTATAGTTAGAGGTAGTAAGTAAATTCTAGTTATTAAACCTATTAGTAAAGCTCCTCTATAGTGCGTAATAGGGTTAATTATAAGCAGTTAGTTAATTCTTACCTATATATAGCTGCTAATAACTCTACTATATAGGTTATAGTGCTTATTCTGCTGCTAGTGTCTTTATAGTTAACTTATACTTCCTAATTTCTCTAAGGAAGTTATCTAGCGTAGTAGTGTTATCTAGTAGGGTGACTAGAGTCTTAATAGCGCTATTAAAAGATTTATATATAGCCCTTAGTTAGCTCTAGATATCTATTATCCTATAGGCCTTAGCGTCTTAGATTATTAGTTAAATGTATATTAGGATGTCTTTACGTTAGTAAATATTATAGAGTCTATATAATACTGTCTTCTATTACTATATTATATTACTATAGTAAGGCTTAAAGCGTTCTAGCAGCTTAGTATAGATAGCTAAAATTAGTGCTATCTAGAGAAGCATATAGTCTGCTTCTATAAGGATCTATATATACTACACTAAGGCTATACCTTAGAGGTATTATAACTAGACTTTATGTACTTAGTTATTAGATTTAGTTACTACTAGGTCTATAAGGCAGTCTGTAAATATATAGATATTAGTGTAAATAGTAACCTTACTATCTAACACTATTCTTAGTCTTATTAGGTCCTTTACCTCTAAGTTAAAGATTCCTATATCTCTTAGTTATAGTAAGTTATTATTACTACCTTAACTAAGTGTTAGCGTTAGTGCTATATTATAATAGTGTTATTAGAATGCTTATACTATTAATTAAGTAAAGTCTATCTACATAGCTAATCTATTTTATATTATAGCTTAATTAAGCAGTATAGCTGCTGCCTTTAGCGTTAATAGTTAAGCTATATTAGTAGTCTTAGATTGTTATTCCTATCTAGATTACTTTAGTTTCTACTTTAGGTCCTATTCTTAATAAGGGGGTAGATAATATTAAACTTATCTAATAGATAGTAGTTTAGTAGCAGATAAGGCTCTTTATTATAGAGTGTATAGGAGAGATATATATCTAGAGAAGTTAATAAGCCCTAGTTATAATATAGGCTAAAGTCTAGTTAGGTTAGATATAGATAATACTATTAATAGTTCTAATATATAAAAATCGTCTAGGTAGTCTGCTAACTATAATAACTCCCTATTTACTTATACCTCTTAATACTTATACTTATTAGCTCTATATCTCTAGCCTCTAAGGAATACTTTAAAGGTATATAAGCTTAGCTACTCTACTAGGTAATCTATACTAAAGTAGGAAGGGTAATTTAGGTTATAAGGAATAGTCTTAAGTAGGTCTGCTGCTAACTTTAGGTCTCTTTTTAGAATCTTTTTTAGGTTAGTAGCTTTTAAGAAGCATATTAGCTTTACTAAGTGTTATTAGAGATTATTATATAATATACTTTAATAACTAGTTAATTACCTATAGGGTATATAATATTAGTTCCTTAATAGTCTAGTTAGTGTAGTATCTAGGTATCTATAGTTAGAGGTAGTATAATATATCTAGAAAAGAAGTCTAAAATGTTTATAGGGGGGGGGGGGTAGTATAGAGGTGTAAGTATAGGTTATATATATAGAAAAGTCTAATTATATAGTAAGCTCTATATATAACGTTAATATATAGTTATTATCTACTATCTAATATAGTTAGTAGTTAATAATAGTTTGCTATTATTAATTACTCCTTAACGCTATTAGACTAAGTAATACGCCTTATCTCTTTATGTTAGTAGTGCTTTTTTAGTTTAATTAATACAAATTAAATTAGTAGTCTCTTAAAAAGAAACCTAGTTATGCAACCAGTCTGTAAGGGTAGGCCCCTAATAGTATAGTGTAACGTAGATATCCTATTCCTAGCTAGTGCCCTGTGGGCAGGAATAGTTATGCTAGTGTGCTAATGCTGAGTCATACATGCATAACATCACCCCTGCTCAAGTGGACAGCACTAGTGGGGGTTATCCAGTGCGGTCTCGGCAAGTTAAACGTGATCTCGCTCAGCATGGTTTTTGCCGAGCGACACAAGTACGAAACCCCATCTCGCTAACCGGTTTTTGCTTCAGCTCAGGGACCCCCGATTTGAACCAATGCTCTATAAATCGCATGCTGGCCGAAGTCAGGAAAGGCCTGTAAAACGGAAGCCTCTACGATGCTTTTCTGGGGTCGTCCAACTTTATTGTTCACGGACCCGGTACTTGTGTACATTGAGGCATATTTGAGGGGCTTCGCCTGTAGAAGTGGCATACCCATGCGTTCGAGTGTAAATCTTGTCACAAAAACGACGTCGTTAGTCATGGGCAACAAATAACGCCTTATATCTCGTGACAAATCTCGTCAAGGACTGGGTCTACATAATACACTCTTCGCCAGCTGTGAAAGAGTCTAGATGTCACGTTGGCCAATCCGATGGACGGGTGTCTTCCCAGACACTGTCTTTTAGCCCTATGTCCAAAGCATGAGAAAGGCGCAAGGAGTTGAGGAAAGGTTACTTAGTTGGCTACGTTAAGAAAAGGTCGAGATGTCTGAGTTGGAAGAGACACGGCCTCGGAAAGAAGACCGTGTTATTAAGAGATGTTCCGGCTTGGACGCCCAGTGTTCATGTTATAACTTCACATGGTTGATTCGAACTGGAAGCGACGTTTGAGCTTTTGAGGCTCTGGTCAGTAGCTCGAAGGCACCACACCGAGTCTTCCACCATCGGTAACAAGTACATTGCCATTGGTGTAGGCCCCGGCTCTGCTGACGAGGAACAGAGCCGCACCGGCCATGTCCTCCAAGTCGCCAGCTCTCTCCTCCGGGATGGTTGACTTTGGCCAACCGTCCTTGTGCTGCTCCACCGTTCCTGTAGTCATCTCGCTCGGGTAGACTGGCACATTGCGATCAGTAACGATGGACGGGTTCTCAGGCCCTTGGCGGCCACAAGTGTTGTCCTCTTGCCAAAGAGAAATCAGGGTAGGTTGAGACTTGAGAGCAGACTTACATCCCGGGGCGATGACGTTTGCGCGGATATTGAATGGCACCAACACTGTGCTTCTTGGAGGATGTCAGCAAGGGTTGAGGGTTCACTGAAAAAGGGGGTCCTGGGGCTTTACAATTGCTTAAACATGTGTACCACCGCCGCCTTCGACGCTCCGTAGGCGAACCCCATCGGTTGGCGGTTGTAGGCGCCAATGCTGCTCGTTGCAATCACTTGACTCCTTTGCTTGAAGTTGCCGCGCTTGTTGCCCTCATCGAGAAGCTCAAGGAACGCCGCCACAGTGAAGAACACCCCGGTGGTGTTGACAGCGAAGGTTTCCGTGAAGTCTTTCTGGTCCCAGCCGAACACAAAGTCGCGGTACTGAGCGATCGTCGGGTTGGGAGGTAGACCCTTGAGGCCTGGGCCCGAGATGCCCGAGTTAGCGATGACTACATTGACGTATCCATGAGCCTGTTTGATCTCTGCGACGGCTCGGTCGAGGTCGCTCTTTTGGGTGATATCGCCTTGAATGGCGTGAATGTTGCCATGCTTCTGAAAGAGGGGCAAAGAAGCATCAGTCGCTCAGTAATCCCGAATATCCTTGTCTTTCAACGCACCGCGGTACTTGCTGCTTTCTCCAGAGCTTGCTTCCGGCGTCCAATAATGTACACAATTGCACCGTTGGCCTCGAGGCCCTGTGCGATCATGAGGCCAATACCTGTGTCGGAATGTCAGCAGGACGTCCAACATTCCGCGCCGGATGCGGCTGAGGAGCACGAGGAGCATAAGGATGACGTACCAGTGCCCCCACCGGTCACGACGGCGATGAGGCCCTTGACGCTGAAGAGGTCAGCAGCATTGATGTTTGCAGACGCCATATCAAGATTCGGTGGTTCCCTTTCTTTCTAGTTAGTATGAAATTTGTAGGCGCGAAACCAAGTCTCGAGTTGCAGGATGAAAAGGATGGCGTGGTCAAAAGTAACACAACGGAAGCTTAAATAAATGTCACCACGGCGGGGTTCGTTGCTGACCCCACACAACCTATTGCGACATCCCGCGTTCAGGCCGTCCGTTAATTATCCATCTCAGGTCAGTTGCGACTGGCTGCAGGCTGCAGATCCGAAATGCGGTCTGACCCCCCGATGTTCGGATGCTGCGCCATCTGACTGAGCAGTCAGACGTTGGGCAGCTTTGAGACTCTCCCATCGGGGAGGTCGGCAGCACGTTGGTCTCAGTTTAACGCGTACTGCTCGGGTCCC
The DNA here is from genome assembly GCA_003386485.1 of Colletotrichum lentis. Lineage (NCBI taxonomy): Eukaryota > Fungi > Ascomycota > Sordariomycetes > Glomerellales > Glomerellaceae > Colletotrichum > Colletotrichum lentis. The sequence goes on from NWBT01000050.1 coordinate 688,535, forward strand.
ATCAGGAATATGGTATTATCCGAGAAGCAAGACAGCCGGGGCTGGGGGGTGTCTTAAAGGAACAGTGATGACATGTACCATTAAACCCGGTAGCCGTATGTTTCTGCTGCGCCCAACCTTCGCGAACAGAACCCCTCAAAAACCAGCGTTGGGGTCATTGAGCCACGCCTCTAACCCTGCTCCTCTCGTGGAACAAATCTTGCTCGAAAGCCCTTTGGTGTGGCCACGAAAGCGATCCCCTTTAAGCCCTTCAACGGATCGATCTCGTCAGAATCCTCTCCGTCTGCGGGAAGGATGTGGAATCGCGCGATCAAGTGTAAAAACACCGTGTACAGCGCATTGTGAGCTAGGTGAGACGCTACACACATCCGACCGCCCATCCCGAAAGCGAACTGATGCGCGTACTGGTCCGGTGCATCTGGGAGCCATCGCTCAGGGGCGAAAACCTCGGGTTGCGTGAAGAGCTCCGGATCTACGGCTTCATTTTAGCCAAAGCATGTTCAGAAACGATGCTTGGGACTTGCCTCGGTTACACGCCCAACTGTTCAAGAACACCAAGGTGTTCGCCGGTATGATAGCAGCACCCCAGGTCACATCCGTGTAAGTGGCTTTTGGCAAAACCAACTTCAGAACAACAAAGTATCTTGAAATCTCCTTGGTCAGTGCATCAACATAGTCAACCTTGGTAGAAGCATAATTAGTTGTTTGATGCTTGTTTGAGAACTCCGGCATTCTCGATGGCTGCAAAAGCTTTCTCTTGGATGTCAGGCCGTCGCGCAAGGAGAAGAATTGCCCAAGCCAGAGTCGGCTGGTTTGAATCGGCTCCCTGTTCGTCCAGGTTAATGATTCTCCAACAATACCTGAGCTCCTTGCGTTTGGGGCCAATTGACTCACAGCCATCATGCTCAAACTGACGCTGGTTAACTCCTCTCGAGTCAGTGATGCGGACTCCGGATCTTTTAGGACAGCAACTTGTATGCAGGGCTTGTCTTTGCCTCGTGCCACTTCCTCATTCAGCCGCTTCAAGAGAACATCATTATACTCCAGCCTTCGACGGCCAATGTCTGCTGCATGGTTCTTCGGCGTCGAGGCTAGACCTATCAGACCGGCGACTGGCTCCCAATACCGGAGCAAAGGGATGTAAATCGCATAATTCTTTCCCGTGTCGCGAAACTTGGAGATCTCAGACTCGACGTAGATTGTTTCTGCCAAAAGTGGATCATCTTCTAGGGACTTAACATTGGAAACCCGAGTGCCGTAGTTCAAGGTCAGACTCAGGTTGAGTGCAAATCGCCGTACCGCCGGGCGGAAGTCGATCTCGACGGAGCCGTCATAACACAAGGCGTAAAAGTCCCTGAGAAACTCCCGCGCTTCGAGATTCAGAATGGGCGCGTAACTCTCGACTCGTGGGCGGTTCAAAGCACCAGCCGCGAGTTTGCGACGCCTCTTGCAGGAGTCGTCCCAAGGACTAGTGCCGATGCTGGTAACGGCCTTGCTGAGTTTACTATGAAAAACGTAAAATGTCGGTCGGGAGTTCATTGCGTGTCTTTGGCTGAGGAAGAGATGCTTTGCTGATTCTACAGAGTTGACAACAACACCTGTGGTGTTTCCGAGCTGGATCTGAAATACCGATCCGTATTTTGCCGCCCATTCTCGGTAAGTCTCTGCCGGCACTTGATTCGGATACTAATGCTTAGTTAGTCTCTATGTGATTCGATAGATAAGGCCATATAGAATACTTGAAACAGGTTGCCGACAATGGGCTATCCACGGGGACCAGCAAGATTTTTGATTCTTTGGCGGTATCGGATGACTTCGGGTTGTACTAGACATACAACAGAAAGAAGGATAACGAGGGGAATAAAACGTTGAATCACTTTTAAGAAGTAACAGCCTAGGAATCGCTCGGTCGTGTCTGCTGTAGTGTTCATGATTAAGGCCATGCTGGTGAGACACGAGTTGACTTGGATAAGTTGCAGTCCACAAATAATGACATGTTACATTCACATTAGCGAGCTTAACCACAGGGGTCATGTGTTCTAAACATCACTTCAGCTGCTAACCCCGCTATGGCGCAATCAATGCCTTGCATTCTTTTACCTACGCTATGCATGTATTCGCATGCGTGCGATCCGTATTAGCAACTAAAGACATCTGGCTGGCTCATATGGGAATTGAGCAAGTCTTGACTCAAATGCTCGAGACCGGGATAGTTTACCCGTAACTTGCGGTATCAGAGATCATGGTCTCTCCCATCTTGTTATTTATCGTCCCCTTTGTCCTTATTGTGGCTATCGCTCCTTACACTTACTCGTTTCACAATGCTGGGTGAAAGGTAATGGATCCAAGAACAGAGGACATAGAGTAATAGATTTAGTTTCTTTTTAAAGTTTCTCGTGTCATATCGACTGCGTCCCCTCGAGAAGACACAATCAAGAGGGGAGTTGACTCGGTCATACTCATGCAGCTGCAGCTTGCGTAGAGGCCAGAGCACGTCATTACTTGGCTTAATGGCGGGCGCCGGAGATGTCCCTGAAAGCTCGAATGATAGACATGCCCGTCCTATTTCCGCAACCAGTATCAACCGATGATCTCGAAAAGCGGTTCAGGACACATAGCAAGTAAACGGTATCATCTTCCCACCATGCCAGATTGATCAGTAAGCTTGTAAGCTTCCGTTGCGTAATTATTACATCGGGGGAATGACATGTTTTCCCGCGTTTCAGGGGCGCTATACATAATAAAGGGGTCAACTGAGATCTAAGGTAAGGGTGGCCAGATCCATCTCTGGTCGCCTCTTGTCTACGGTTAGAAAGCAGGAGGCCATTTTATAGAAATTTAGGCTTCACTGGCGGAGCTCCAGGATGGAGGGGGAGGGGGGGTCCCCAGTGCCCTTGGTTCCTGTCCTCCTCCTCTTAAGGAGGTCCGTCGACGCCGTTCGTCCAGGGAGTCCTCCATTCCGATATCCAAATCCTTCAACGTCTGGGTAACCAGTAGTTCTCCACTGCGCCCGTGACACTGCGATCTCATGAAGTACGTATAGTCAGTTGTTCCGTGTTATCATTGTATTGCTTTGCTTCTCATCACTATAGAATTACCAGAATCGCTTCTTGATTCGGCAGCTTCAATTGCGAAGGGGTGGATGGAAAGCAGGCCAGCAGCGTCTCGAATGACTGCTACATCTGACGCGTTAATCCCAGTATCTCTTGAAAGATGGCACCTACTCCGCCTAGAGTTGCTGAGTGGCAGAACACAGTTTTCATTTCTTCCATGAGATCAGGCACACATAGGCTGTTTCGAGCCAGCCTTCACCTTTCATTCCCGAACATGTCCACCGTTCTTCTTCCTGCCGAGCGGACGATGGGGGGCTCAAAGAAGCACTAATCGGGCGATCAATGACGACCATGGCGAGGCTGGTGGCAGTCGGTCTGCCGGGTGGTGGCTTGTCCGAGCTGGGATTATTAGCATAACATACATTGGCATTAGTACATCCCATCCATCCTGAGATGGGAATCAAGGCGTCCAACCTCTTCTTGGTATCCTTCCTTTTGTTAAGTTAACACGCATACCTGCAATTGTACATCCTGTGGATTAATCATCAATGTGGCGCCTTGAGGATTTGCTATCCTCATCGGTGCAGGACCGACATCCGGCGCAGGAATTGCCTGCGTCCTTGCGAGTCCTTAACACAGAAACCTTGCCGTCGCTCAACTCGCAAGGAACCTAGATAATCTCCAGAATCTTGCATCTAACCTTCGAAAATCATCAAACGGCATCCTTCATCCCTTTCCTACAGACACTCAGCCCAACAACCTATGGCAAGCCTTTCAACAGATCACCAATTACCAAGACTTAAGGACCTAAAGCTAAAGTTAGCTATCTATCACGTCAAGAACTCAAGCCAGAAGCCGTTTCTTAAGGAGGCCCCCAAAGCGTTTAACAACAGCATAAGCACCTACACCACAAGTGCTGTTGTCTTTGCGTAGGAGGCGTTAAAGCTTATGTATGCCTAGAACAGCAGGCAGATAATCCTTACTAACACTAATAGCTTAAATAAAGGGCATAATTATTTTTACTAGAACCTTAGGGGCCCTACACATAAATCAGCAATACGCTGCTTACAGTGCCTCCTAAGCAGTATTAAGGATATTAGCGCAGTCTGTTGCAAAAGAGCACAGTAAGTTTAGCATGCATGTTATCCACATTATTACTAACAGCAGGGTTATTAACAAGGAGAACAAAAACATAAAGAATAGTAAGAGCATACATGTAGAGGACGTTAGTAAGTTATACTTATAGCTGTTATAGAAACCTAGCTTGTTGTAGACTTATAAGCTAGAAGGCTATGTTTCCTAAGGGGTTTACAGACCTTCTACAGCTACTTAATAGATGTAGTTATTGAATTGACAGGGATAATAGTGATAGGTTAATATTGCGTATATTGTGCGTTGTGTGTGTATCTGACTGTATATGTAACTATAACTATTACGTTGCCCTTTTGCCTAGCCTTACTACCTAACTAGGCCCTTAGTAACCCCTTTTCTAGGTGCCTAAGGCCTCTATAAAGCCTACTGCCTAGGGCAAAGCCTACAGCAGTCCCTCTAATATTTACTAAGCAACTAGGCTAAATTAGGCTAATAACTCCTATCTCTATACACCCTTTCTAGTATATATAAAGTGCCCTCTATAAGACCCTCTAATTTAATACGCCCCCTTAGGGAAGGCCTTCTTATAGGCCTTTATAGCTTATAGCTATAAAAGGTAAAGCCCTTACTTTATAATACCCTACATAAAAGGCGCTTAGAAAGGGCTTTCTTATAATCTATAGTGCTTATAGGGTACTAACGTATAGGAGATTATAAGTCTTCTTAACAGCCTATATATCTTCCTTTATTATCTATACTTCTAGGTAAGCCTTATCTTTAGTAAGCTTTTATGCTTAATTATACTTAAGAAACACCTTCTTATTAGTTATATTTATTTATTATAGGAAGGCCTTATGCTTTAATAGGTTAAGGGACTTAGTAAGTCTATTTACTATAAGCTTTATAAATAGTATATATATAATATTAATACACTACTAAGTAACCTCCTACTGTAACTAGTAGTTATAAATATCTATATAATGTAACTTTATATAAAGCTTTAAGAGCTTCTTAGTTATAAGATTAATAGTCTATTAATTATTATATTATATTTATATTCTTATAGGCTAAGGCGCTTTTAATATATACGTTAAGTGCTAGCTGCGCTTTATAGGGAGCTATACTTATAAGCGTAATATTAATTAGCTAGTAAAAAGGGCTTCCTTAGCTGCTTATAAAAGCGCTAGAAGCTCTACCTTAGTAGTTAATATAGTAATAGTATCTTACTTATTAGCCTGCTAGGTAATAAGGCCTCTAAAAAGCTTTATAGTAAAGGCTTAGGAGCTCTTATAGTTAAGTAAATTATCTATAAAGCTTACGTTAGAGGTAACCTCTAAGGTATCTTTATTACTGCTAGGCTTAGCGCTAAATTAAAGGTAGAGGTAATATATATAATAAAGGTATAACGTATATACATAGTAAGTCAGCTATTATAGTAAGTTAGCTACTCCTTTTTACTTCTATATATTTCCTCTTTATATTAAGTTTCCTCTACATACAACTATAGAATCCTCCTTAAAAGAAAGCTGCATTATACTTACACTTTAAGCTATTAATAAAGACCTAAATCTTTCTGTACAAAAAGCAGCTACTATCTATAATATCCTAAAAACAACACTTTAGGACTAACGTATTAGATAACTACTATAACAAGAAACGCAATTAAAATTAATAAAGATAACTAAGCTAGAAGAAACAGTAATTCTTAAATAAGTTATTAACCTTATTAATTAAGGATTTCCCTTATAACTTAATAATATATAAGATATAGCTAATTACCTCCTTAATAAACGTAACGTAACGTATGTTAGACCCTAATAGGCAGAGAACTTTATATAACGCTAACTATAACTAAAGACGTATTTTTAATGTAGAATTAACTATTAGAGGGTATTAGCTAAGGATTCTATAATTATATAGGCCTAGTTTATCCTTATATAAAACATAATTATAAAGTATAGAATCTATAATAATAATATCTATAATTTTAATAAGATAGGCTTCTTAATATAAATACTATTATATATAAAGGTTATTATAACCTCTAATTACTATATAAGGCCTTATATAAAGCAGCCTAGTAATTACAAATAGGTTTCTATTATTTAGGGCGTATATACAGATAGCTAGGCGCTACCTCTATACGTTATTATTAAGGGTAAATATTACCTCCTCTTATAGTATACTAATAGCTAATTCCTACCCTAATAGCGTATCTACCTTAGTAAAAATAGATAGACTATAAATAAGATTAGCCTAGATTAGCTACAGCATTTTAAAAAGTATATAAAGTCTTATATAAAAGGTATTAAGCAGCTCCTAATCCTTAATAGCTATAACAGCTATAAGTCTACTAAGTTTAATAATTACTATAAGGAACATAGTATTATTGCTTTTTATATACCTCCCTATTTATTATATAAGCTCTAGCCTCTTAATATTAGCTGTTTTAGTCTGCTAAAGGCGTTATACAGTAAGGAAATTAAGAAAATAATATAGATATAGATTATATATATTACTAAGGATAACTTCTTTCCTGCCTTTAAGGCAGCCTTTTTTACTTTAATAGGTAAAGAAAACATATAAGCTAGCTTTAGATAGGCTAGCCTTATCCCTTTTAACCTAGAAGTAGTTATTTCCTATCTAGATTTTAAGCTAAAGATGCTAACACTATCTAACTTACGCCTAAGCAGCTAGGGCTCCTAAGACCTAAAGACACTAACTATAGTATATAACGCTATATAAAGCTCTATATTACTTAAGAAAAGGATTACTAGTTATTAATATAGCTTACTAACTTATTTATATAAAGTAGTTAACTTATAGGCTAAAGGTATTAGTAAGTTAGTATACAAACTAGCTCTTATTAAAGCTAAGTGCTATAGGCTTTATATAGTAAATAAGATACTAAGTAAGCGTTAGAGGGCTAAAAAAACCTAACTACGTCTTAGAGGGTCCCTTAATACAGCTAAAGCAGAGGTAATCTAGGTAGAGAAGGGTGTTATTAATGCTAGAGGCGAAAATACACGTTAGGAGGGGGCTTATATAGAGGGGGGTGAAATACGTAGGCAATAATATAGCAATTATAGAAAGACTAAACATAACGTATAAACATATTAGGTAGTTTAGGAGACCTCTAAAGAAGAGGATAATAAGTAGTTTTAATTAATTTTGTATAATGCTAATTAATTAACTTACATAAATAGCTAGAGGGTAGGAGGAGGTAGCTAACTCACTATAATAGCTAACTCACTATATATATACGTTAATAATATATAGTTAGCAGCCTTCTAGTAGGCTTTACTTAGGTTCTAATTAAACCTTATAAGCCTACTTACTGTAAAAGTAATATTAGGGCGTATTATAACAGTAGTGTAAAGGATTATACTAACCTTCTACTAGTATCTATTTATCTTATAATATGCTACGTTATTAGCGTATAGTAGAAGCTCTTCCTTTATTATAGAGGTAAATTTATATATATTATCTATTAGAACAGCACTATTATATAACTCTATAACACCCTTAACTTAGGGAGATAAGTGTAGAGATTAGATTATATAGCACTTATTTATGCAGTAAGGGGAAACTACCTAAAGGTGTTATCTAACTAACTTAGGTAATCTAGGACAGTATATCTATCTTATATAATACCTATCTTATAGGTAGGAAGGATAGTTATAGAATACATTCTTTAGTTTACTTTATTTTTTAGTACCTATATATATATATATATATAGTTTATTTAATACTAATTAGTAATTACTTAGTAATTATATAATTACTTTATGTAATTACAGATTAGTAAGAGTAAAGAGATAAGAATTATTATACTAGACGTTATATAGTAATATATTTAAAATCTAACTATTATTACCTTCTAGTAAGAACTAGGTAGTTAGACGTAAGATATCTTATACTATTTCCTTAATCCTACCTACTGTTACCTTCTAGTAAGAACTAGGTATTTAGGAGTAAGATAACTACTATTTTAGTTTTATATAATAGAGATCTTTATTATTACCTTCTAGTAAGAACTAGATAGAGATACTTACTATATAAATCCTAAAGTATATAGTGTATACTACTACACCTATAATAATAATAATAGACGCTATATAAGACAAAATAGCTACTACTAACTATAGCTTTATAAAGTAAGTAAGAGGGTAATCCCTTAAATAGACCCTAAGAGGAGGAATTATACCTACCTATATATAAAGAGATAAGCGCTAAGAGTAAGATTCTACTTATTATATAGAAGAAGTTAATAAATCTAAGAATCTAAGGCAACCTAATTAATATTACTAGGGCGTTAAATAAGAAGGAACTTACTATGTATATTAGATATATAATTATATAAATCCTCTATATTACCCTTAATAAGGACCTACTAAAAATAACCTTATATAAAGAATTCTACTATTAGATATCTACCTAATAGGACCTAGTTAGCTAACTATACAGATAGAAGCTTATATAAATCTTAAAGTAAAAGGGATTCTATATTAGTGTAGTATAAAGCTTAACCTAGTAGATTATAGACTTAATCTATACTATTATCTAGGAATTTAACACTTAGGATAAGTAACTAGAGTAACTCTCCCCTTATCTAATATGTATAATAACCTCCTATAAATAGATTACACCTATAGAGACAACTACTTAAAACCCTAATCCTATTACTACACTACTTACTGCTAAACTAGTAATAGAGTCTATTAAGGACTTATATAACGTATAGATAACTTAAACTTTAGTTAGGTAAGACTGCTAACTAGTAACCTAGAATATATCTCTTAGAATATAATTTACCTAAGAGGTTAATAGTTTCCTATAATTTTAAGGCTATATAATGCCTATATACTAGAAGGATAGTATCTATAACCTTCTACTAAAGCGTATTATTTAGAATAGACTATACAAACTAAATACTATCTTAATCTTCTAGAAAGGATAGTAGAAAGACAGAAGCTACATTAGTAAGCTATATAATATCTTATATAATAAAGCTAAAGTCTTTATTAGCTTTTATTAATAACTCTATATTACAGAAGATTAGTACTATACTATGTTTCTAGATATCCTCTAGGATTATACAGAAGAATTCTACCTCTATTATATTAGCCTAACTAAGAGGTAGGATAAGATATATAATATATTAGATAAGCATTTTAATACTAATATTAACTATAGCTTATATTAGGCAGATTAGACTACTATGTCTTTTATATAAGTAAGGAGATAGAACCCTAAGAAGACTATAATAGAAGTGCTTAAAACTCTCCTTAATAAGATACCTCTTATATAATAAGCACTTAGATCTAGATTCTAGGGTAAAGTAATACTTTATATGTAAGTTACTTAAGTATATTAAGAAGTACCTAGGTTAGAAACTGCTCTTAGTAATCTTAAAGTAGATTATATATATAAAGAGTTCTTCTCTAACCTAAGGGCTTTACTCTAAGTAGCCCTTAATTAAAAAATAATATTATATAATATTTATTTTATAGACAGAAGGTATATCTCTAACTAAAAGGGATACTATAAGTAGCTATATAATAATTAACTCCCTAGATAACTATATAATAGAAGATAAGGCTAGCTATTTATAAGATAAAGACCCTTTTGTATAAATAATAAGAGGTGCTTTATCTATAAGAAGAAGGGCTATTAGTTAATAAATTATATAGAGGATAAATAACAGTATGTAAAAGACTAATATATTTAAGTATATACTACACTTAACTAGAATCTATATAAGGATTTTACGTTATACTTATTAGAAGTTAAGGGAGAGAATCCTATTAAAGACTTATATAATAATAACTAAGATATACACTCTAGTAATAAAGAAGCCTCTACCTTCCTCTTATTATCTGTATTCTTCTATTATATAATAGGAGAGGATATTTTTTTAGCTATAAAGATATTAGAAGTAAGCTAATTTATACTATAAGATCTATATAACACTATATACTAAGGAGAACTCTAGGATATAGGTGTAGCTAAGTTTTTAACTATTAGAAAACCTTAAGTGCTAGCGTACTTAAGAGAATACCCTTATATAGAGATATTATAGGTACTAGGATTAGCCCATATATAATTTAGTGTAAACATGTTAATTACAGCTATAGGGACTATAACTATAAAAAACCTACTTAGCAGCATTATATACTACATCCTAGATGTATCTACGCTATTCCTATTTTCTCTATATAATGCTAACTAACTTAGTATGTATTTTAATAACATTAATAATATTATTATACAAAAGGATAGACTACTAATCCCTATTATTTAGAAATAAGGCTATCTATTTTTTAACTTAAGCTATATAGAGGTAGGAATGTTCTTTACTAAAGAATAACTTTAATAGCTTTACTAATAATTTAGACACCCTTATATAGATTAACTACACTAGCTTCTAAAGAATGCTAGATATAATAATGTTAACCCTATTATTCTAAAAAAGATCTAGAGATCTTATTATTACTACTACTTACATAACCCTACCCTAAGAAGGTTTAAGTTCTCTTTAAAAGATAAAAGCTATTTTAACTATAAGATAGTTATAGACATTATATAACTAGAAGAGAAGAATGTTCTTTATGTTATTAATATAGAGATAGGATTTTAGGGTGTAATATTTCTAAAGTTAATATTAGTATAAGACACTTAGAACGCTTTTTATAAGTGCTAGATTAGTATATACATTAGTCTACTAGATTACATTATATATAATCTAAGGATAAATTTTACTTCTATAGAATTTAGAGGCTAGGCTAAGACTATAGGGATTATATATAATAAGATGCTAGTAGAAGCTTACTAGGTAGTTAGTAAAATTAAAAAAGTCTATATACTACTTAGATATATATATAATATCCTCTACTAGGAGATTAGCTATAATATAGATAATAAGATAATCCTCTAGATAGTAGTAAAAGCCCTAAATAACACCACTAGCCTAAATAGCATTATACTAACCCTTCTTATTTTTAGAACCTACCCTTAAATTAATAAGAACTTACTACTATTACTAGATATTATATAAAAAGTAGAGGTAGTCTAAAAGGTAATAAAACTACTTTAAAGTATTTATATAGAAGTTAAAATTAATTATGTAATTAACACTAGGAATAGCCTTAATATCTAGAAGGTACTTTCCCTCCCTATTAGAAGTAAGGTGCTAATATAGAGAGAAAAGAAGGGCTAGTTTAGCCTATATAAGATTAAAGGGATTAAGGGATATACTATTACAGTTAGGATAGTAAACAGTCCTATATAGTTTTATGTAATATATATAAAGCTATACCTTTATAAGGAAGACTTATAGGTATAGGTAGACCTAGGTGTTATATAGCTAACCTAATAATAATAACTAAGGAAGAGAGGATAACTAAAGAAGGGCTAGAAACCTACTGTATAATAATTACTACAAACGTATGCTGTATACTTATTATAATAAGAAAAAGACTACTACAACCTTACAGTTAGACTCTAACTTAATAATATTATTACAGCCCTAGGGGTACTATATAAAGAATTAGATAGAATTAAGATTAATACCCTTATTAATTAAGGAGTATTTACTTTTGTCTTATATAACCTAGATAAGTATAATAGAATTTACGTTTATAGCACTTATATAGTGTAAGAGATTAAGAACTTATTAACTAAGCTGTATAAGAAGTTAAGGCTTATTATATAAGGTTATAGGGACTAGGAAAAAGAATTACTTCTTACCTAGGCACCTACAATCTAGAGGATAAGCTAACGCCTCTTACTTACAATTAGTATAACTCTAATTACGTCTTTTAGGTGTTATTATAAAGTATAAGATATTATATAAGTATACACCTAGGCTACTAATAAGTTAACTTATATAATTATTACATAACTGCCTAAGGAACTTAAGGGTAGATACCTTAAAAACACGCTTCTCTAGATTATTAAGCTATTATATAGGCTTACTAAATTAGGACTTTACTAGTATAAGATATACTTAGAACACTATAAAGTAGAACTAGGGATAAAAGAGTCTATATATAACTCTTACCTCCTCTATATAACTAAGGGACTTAACACTTTTAGTATTATAGTAATACAGATAGATAATACTTTAAGCTTTATAATAGCTTAGTTTTCCTAGAAAGAGGAGGGGAAATTTTAGGAAAAGGGGCTTTATGTAAAGCTAAAGATAATACTTTAATAAGGAGAAGGACTTAACTTTAATAGAGGATAAATTAAGCTGTATAATAATTACCTAACCTTTACTTAGAAAGGTTAAGTTAAGCACCTTATACTTATTAATAGCAGCATGCTAGACGCCTAATAATAATATATCTTATAAAGGGTAAGAGGAGCCTATCTTACCTTAATTTGCTAGCTAGAGGCCTTATATAACCTATCTGTTGCTGCTTAGGTTAAATAACTAGAGGAAAAAGATATTAAAGCCTTAAATATATAACTTTAATAGCAGATTAACAACCTAGGTTAAGGTCTTACCTTTATACCTCTAGACCTCTTATATATAAAGATATATATATTTATAGATAGATCTTTTGCTAATAATGCTAACCTTTCTTTATAACTAGGATTTATAATTATACTAGTAGAAGAAACTACTTATATAACTACAGACTTTGAAATTAGAAGTAATATTATACACTAGAGCTTAACAAAGTGTAAAAGAATTACTAGAAGCGTTCTTATAAGTAAGTTATATAGGATAGCTACTAGATTTAATAGTAGTATTTCCCTAAGCATAACGCTTAACTGCATCCTTTATACGCTCTAGATACTAAGGATACTAGTTATAGTGTGTTTAGACTTATAATCCCTATATAAATACCTTATACAACTAGGTATAACTAACAAAAAGAGACTTATAATTAACATTATAAGCCTATAAGAGTTATATAAAAAGAAAGAGATCTTAGAGGTAAGATAGATTAACAGTAAAGATAACCTAATAGACGCCCTTACTAAGAAGACGCTAAATTTAGCACTATAACAGCTAGTAATAAGCAATATATTATAAATTTAAATTAAAGTGTATATTAAAAGGTTAGGGGAAAAGAGTAATTAATAATTACTATATATAAGCCTACCTATATATATTAACTACCTAATTTACCTTCTAATCTAAAAACACTACTAATCTTAAATTTACTACTTTATATAACTACCTAGCTATCTACCTATAAGTTATATAACTAGCTAAGAAACCTAGAAGAGTCTATAACCCTTACTTAATAATAAGAGGAGTATTAGAACTACTAAGCTTATAACTACTTATAAGCAAACAAGCCTTCTGCTTCTTTATATAATAAGTATAAGAATAAGCATAATAAGGAGTATTATTATCCTTATTATTATTATTATTATTATTATTATTAGTATTATATAATTCTCTGCTATAGTAGTAGTAATAAGCTTTATATAACTGCTAGACACACTCTATATAAGCACTATTCTAGTACATAGTAATATAAGTGTAAGTAGTAAAGCAAAGAGTGCTAGCGCTATAGCTACACTTCTAGAGGCAGGCGTTAATAACTTATTTACAGCTTTAGATAAGGACTACATAGAAATATCCCTTATAACAGATTATCTTAGTAAGCAGAAAAGAGACATCTTTACTAGTAGGGAGGTAAATCTTAATATTACGTAAGAGTATATAAGTAACCTTATGCTCTTCCTCCTATACTAAAAAGAAAAGTTAGTATTATACAAACTATTAGGTAGGACCTATATATATATTAATTAAGAGGGTAATAAAGAAGGTATAGTTATAAGCTATTAAGGTAGGAAGAGTTACCTAATAGGTGCTACTAGTATTAGTGTAAGTAGTAATAGTGCCTATAGGGGTTACCTAGCCTCTAGTAGGAATAAGAGACATAACAACTAAAGGAAGCTTAGGTGTATATAAAGAAGTTAATTTAGTTTAGTTAATTTAGTTTAGTTAAGATTTTTTATATAAAGAGAAAGTAGTATAGCTATTAAAGAAAAGAAGAGGAAAAGAAAAAGAGGAAAAGAAAAAAGAGGAAAAGATAGGCTGCTAGGCAGTTAAGGTAAAGCTAGAGGGTAAATATAATAACTACTATACGTAACCTGTCTGTTTAACTAGACAGGAAGGAAGGAAGGACTATATAAGTAGGGTAGGAAGGATTACAGGCGTTTTAATTCTTCTGTTTTTTAAATCTATTATATAATAATTAGTAGCGTAACCTACTAAATTTATACATAAGGTTATTAATAGAACAATTAGTGTAACCTAATTAGCTACGTTAAAGGGATTATACAGTTAGGTTATAAAAGAAAAATTATAAGTATTAGAATAGCACTATTACATAACTATATAACACCCTTAACTTAGGGAGATAAGTGTAGAGATTAGATTATATAGCACTTATTTATACAGTAAGGAGAAACTACCTAAAGGTGTTATCTAACTAACTTAGGTAATCTAGGACAGTATATCTGTCTTATATAATACCTATTTTATAGGTAGGAAGGATAGTTATAGAATATATTCTTTAGTTCACCCTATCTTTTAGTACCTATATGTAGGTATATAGTCCATTTAATATTATCTATAATATTAGCATACATAGGGAGTAGTTTTATAGCCTTCTCTATATATACTGCTTATAAGAGCTAGAGTCTCCTGCTTACGTAGTTATATAAGACTTTAAGGCCTAGGAACTACTAAAGCTCTTAGCCTCCTTTAAGGTAATACTTTACTTAGAGGGCTCTTAGCTTCTTAATTACTACATACTTATAGGCCTTTAGAAACGCTAATATATAGTTATTAATATAAAAGAAGAATATAATCTAGCCTTTCTGCTAGTAGTAATCTTTACCTATAATATATTAAAAGCCTTATATAATAAGTCCTACTTTAAAGTGCTGTTACTAGAGGAGGGGTAATTAGTATAAGCTGTAGAGGGCTTTCTAAAGGCGTATAATAACGCTTTTCTTATAGTAACCTAGTAGTAACTCTATATATACCTCCTTATTAATATCTATATAGATAAATATGTTAATAGTATTATATTAGAGTAGCTTTAAGTTAAAGTAGGCAGCTAGAGCTATTAATATTTAGAAGGATATACTTACTAACGTAGCTGTATATATATTATATAAATCTTTTACCTATTAGTTACTATATATAATAAGCCTTACTTTTACCTTTATAAGGTAGCTATACTTATTAAGCTTATATATATAGACCTATATACAGTTAAGAATCTAATTACTATAAGTAAAGCCTTTAGGAACTTCCCTTTATAACCTTAATATCTTATAGCTGTAAAGATAGCTTCTTTTAGCCTCTTTAAAAGCGTTTTTAAAATAATAGTTTACTAGCTAACTATATAACGTAAGAAGGGGAGGTAGGTATTTCTAGTAGGTACCTATTAAAAAGGCTGCTCTACTGCTTCTTATAGTAAGCCTATTAGCTGCCTCTTACTTCTAGCCTACATTAGGCTACACATTAGGTATACCTAGTTACGTTTTTAGCTCTATTATAGGCGCACCTAGTAGACCTATACTTACTAGCAAAATAGGGTAATTAGCCCTCTCCTATAGTGTATAAGTGCTATCTAGTTGTTTCTACTTAGCTTTAGTGTATAAGCGTTACTTCTAGTAGGAGTAACCTACTAGAAATACAGCCTTAAAAGATTATCTTAGTAGCTTACACTTAAGAGTTATATTATTAGTAGCTCCTTTAAGCGCTTATAATTATTATTCTTAAGATCCTTCTTCCTACCCCTTTATATTAAGTATATCTCTAAGGGTAGTTATAAATAAGGCCCTTAGAAGTAGTATTATTAGTAGTATTATTAATATAAACCTTACTTTAGTATAAGGTAATAAAGGGGCTAGCTCTTTATAGCTATAATTTAAAGGGTTTTTAGCTTTATAGCTATAAAGGGTTAGGCTGTTAGGGCCTTCTACCCCCTTAGCGTAGTTAGTATGTTTTTAGATCTTATTAGCTTCTTTATCTACTGTATGTATAAAGCTTCTTTTTTATACCTCTTAGCGTATAAGATACTTAATTATAGTAGCTATTTCCTATAGATTGCTCTTATGTATATTATTAGTAAGCTTTATAATATTACTATTAAAGGTAACCTTCTTATTAAAAATAACATCCTATATAGTAAACACTTTACTATAGGTAGGGCTCTATATCTAATATAAGTTACTTAAGCTATAGCCTATAAGATAGCTAATCTAAGCCCTTAGTGCTAGTTATTAGTGTTAACTATAGTAAAGTTAGGTATTAGTAGTAAGTGTATACGCTTTATAACTATATATATATAGGTAAGAAAGATCTAGCTAAGTGTATACTACGTTAGCTTTACTTTAGAAATACTTATACTACAGTTAGTATAAGGTTTTCTAACTGTAAGATACTTATAGTATGTAGTTATAAAGGTAGGTAGTAGCTATATAGACCTCTAGCTAAAGGACGTTTAGTAGGTATATATTAATTACTATACTATATACCTTTTGCTTAATAACTACAGTAATACGCTCTATAGCTCTATTTTACACTTAGGTATTTAAGGCGCTTACCTTAAGGTGTATACTACACACCTCTATTATATCTATAATATCTAAGTAGTATAGAAGCTTATTATTAGTCTTAATAACCTTTACCTAATAGTTATATTACACTTCTAATAGGGTAAGGAAGTCTATAAGTGTAGTAAGTAGTATCTTAGTAGTTCTTTAGCGTAGGTAGAAATCCTATATATAACTACTACTGCAGTTAGAAATTATTATATAAGATATATACCTTATGTAACTAACCTCTAGGTTGTAGAAGTTAATTACTAAGTAGGTACTAAGCTCTATACAGATTATAGATTTATATAGGCTGCGCTTAGCTAAGTAGTAGGCTTTACCTTTTGCGTAGGTATTATAGTTAATAGTGTAAATCTTATAATTATTAGAGCCCTTAAGACGCACTCTATAAGCTATATTAATAATCCTCTTAATTACTTTAGGGCTTAGGTAACTTAGCCTATAGTGCTAAGTAAATAGGCTGCTAAGAATTAGCTTCCTATATATCTTTATAGTATATTTATTTTAATAACGTAATTAGGGCGCTTTATCTAAGCCTATAGGAGGTAAGAGTATAGCAGCAGCTAAGGCAGCCTCTGCCTTAAAGGGCTTATAGTTAAGGACCTATTAGTTATAAATATTATTAAGGTAGGCTATAAAGGACCTATCTGCCTTTTGTAGGTAGTTATTTCTAGGGCTTATATCCTACTAAATACCTTATTACTTTAGCTTCTTAAAGGACACTAAGTTAGCTATAAGGCTAGAGTAAAAAGTAATGTTATATAGGTTAAGCCTTATAATAGTGCCTATATACCCTCTAAGCCTAATTTACATAGTGTTATACGCTTTAATAGGTAGTTACTATAAGCTAGCTTATAGGAAATTACCTACTAGTGTAGCCCTTATTATCTTAAACTATAAAGGCTTATTAAAAATATATACTATTAAGCCTAAGTCTAATATTACTAAGTAAGCTAGGTAATAAAGGCTTTTTATAATGTAAAAAGAGGCTAGTATAATCTTTCCCCTATACCTACTATATAGTTAGTTATTCTTAATAGTTACTACCCTTACCTCTTATAAGCGTTTAGTAAGCTTTAGGTTACATTATATATACTCTTTAATTATAGCCTTAACTGCTTTACTCTCCTACTGCTTTTTAAGGCTTATATAAGGAAGGGTATACTAGTAGTAGTTAATATAGTGCCTTAAGGTAAGGTAAAGCTAGCAGCTTATATATTTTAAAAGTAGTATCTCTACTATACTTATACTTAACCTCTTTTACTTAGGTAGTACGTTTTACTCTTATAAAGACGCTAGGGGCCCTAATAATAATAAAGATTACTTATAAAGTACGCTTAGCTTATAAGATTATATCTACTAGCAGCCTCTATAGCTATAATTCTTACTACTATAGTTTCTATTATTTTAATTTCTATAGTTACCTTTAGGGTTCTTATAACCTATATTAGTTAGGCTAAAGGCGCTATATATAGCCTTTTGCCTAATAGGTGTATTACTAAGAAGCTTTATTACCTCTTATATATTACTTATTATTATAGAGATTATAAGATCCCCTTTCTTAGTGTCCTTCTTACTTTACTATAGGTAGGTAAATACCTATTAGGTAAGGTAACTAGTTAAAAGGGCTTTTATAATATTCTAAAACTAATACTTTAAGTGCTATATATTAGGGACTTTATTAGCCTTTATATTATAAAGAGCACTTTCCTATATAAGAAGCTATTTTTTAAGCTTCTTTACGTTATTAAGATAATTCTAGGTGCCTTTATAGAGAATTCTTTTACATTTTATCTACACCTTATTACACCTTTCCTCTAGGCGCTTAGTAATATAATTCTTAAGCTTTTTTACCTATTAGTTAAGGTGCTTATTTAGTTTATAATAGTATTCTAAGAGCTTAATACTTATAGTATCTCTAAACTAGTCCTATAGTAAGGTGTATTTTTATATATATGTTTTATACTCCTTTAATACGTTAGTATATTTACTTTACTACTTCTTATATAACAGCAGGTTACTTAGTAAAAGCTTATAGACCCCTTTAGCCTATAAGTTAGTTACTACTATAGGCTTAAGGAGTAATCCCTAGCTAGCTATTAGGATTAAGGTTACTATTACCTCTTAAGCGCTTAGAGAGTTTAATTCTAGGCGTAAAGCTTAGTATCTTAGATAGTTATAAGGCTAGAGGCATATTAAGCGCTTTATAAGTGCTGTAATAGTCTTACTAGGCGTATAAGAATTACTTACTAATAGGTTAATTACTTCCTATAGGTTATAGGCTTTAGCTTTTACTTAGAGCTGCTTAAACTAGATAGTCTAGTTAGAAGAGAATTTTAAAGTAATCTTTACGTTATTAGTTATTATTATATACTTTTTGCTTATAGGAATTATATTACTAAGCTTATTACTATTAATTTCTAAGTATATAAGACTCTTAATTATTAAATTAATAGGAATAATAGTAATAAGTTAATATTATGTATATTATACGTTATATATATATCTAACTGTGTGTGTAACTATAACTATTATGTTACCTTTTTGCCTAGCCTTACTACCTAACTAGGCCCTTAGTAACCCCTTTTTTAGGTGCCTAAGGCCTCTATAAAGCCTACTGCCTAGGGTAAAGCCTGCAGCAGTCCCTCTGATATTTACTAAGCAACTAGGCTAAATCAGGCTAATAACTTCTATCTCTGCGCACCCTTTCCAGCGCGCACAAAGTGCCCTCTATAGGACCCTCTAATTCAACAGTAGTATCTATTTTCCACCCTTTATTATAATAAATACTAACTCTATTATAAGCAAAGACCTAACAAAAACAGTAGCTACTTAGCTGTCTATCTTCTATCTACAACAATAAAAAAGAAAAGGTTAAGTTAATTATTAAGATTTACAATCACAAAAATTACTTATAGCAGCATTATATAGACACTAATTAATTTTTATTACCACGTGATTAGACAGAACTTTTCTATTCATAACTTATAAACTAGGCTAAGAGAAATAAGTATTACCTAGCTAAGGCGTTAAACCCTAGAATCTTAACGAATTAGTATGTAACATACTAATCTATTACATAAGGCGTCTTATGTTAGATAAGAAAACAGTAGTAGGCTATACATAGCGTTAATTACTGCCTGTAATAAAAGTCGTTTTTATAAAGCCACTAAAGGATTATAAAGTCTAATCTCTTAACTATTTTAGGATATTTAGGCTAATTGTATAGGGAAAAACAAAGGTTTATTAAAGAGGAAGACCTGCGTGACGTAGTGGCATACGTCTAGCAGCGTCTATGCGCACTTTATGCGCGCAGACGGTTAGTTTAATTCTAACTGTAGGAAGCTACTTTTGTAGAAGTCTAATTAGCTACTAGAGCCATACAAAAGTAGGGCCTTAAGCCCTATATACATAATAGGGCTTTAATAATAGTGCACCTCCTAACGTATTATATTTCCTTTATATAGAAATACCCCTATACTAAGTTAGGTAAAAATAAGCTAACCTTCTAATATTTAATAATAGAGTAGTTTTCCTTTTATATAAATTATAAGAGGTTTTTCTCTCTATATATAGATTAACTATATTATATATATAGTATAGTGTAAAGGAATACCTTACTTATTCCTACTTAGATAGTGAATAATATAAGACTCCTCTTGTAAATTAAAAAAAAAAAAAAAAAAAAAACCTACATAACGTAGTAGCATGCGTCTAGCAGCGTCTGTGCGCACTTTATGCGCGCAGACAGTTAGTTTAATTCTAACTGCAGGAAGCTACTTTTACAGAAGTCTAATTAGCCACTAGAGCCCTACAAAAGTAGGGCCCTAGGCCCTATATGCATAATAGGGCTTTAATAATAGTGTACCTCCTAACGTATTATGTTTCCTTTATATAGAAATACCTCTATACTAAGTTAGGTAAAAACAAGCTAACCTTCTAATATTTAATAATAAAGTAGTTTTCCTCCTATATAAATTATAGGAGGTTTTTCTCTCTATATATAGATTAACTGTATTATGTATATAGTATAGTGTAAAGGAATACCTTACTTATTCCTACTTAGATAGTGAATAATGTAAGACTCCTCTTGCAAATTAAAGAGGAAGAAGATTATTCTACAGGGCCAGTGCTATTACCAGTCAGACAGACATAGCTATGTCTGTAATACATGTATTCGAACGGGCTTCACAGACAAATTCAAAACTATCTTCTGCCAACCCTTGGAAAATACCCCTCTACCGACACTCATTGACTCAAGAGTGTGTCTGGAGATCACGCAGAAACTGAGTCTACTGTCTCTCGATGTAGAAGTAGTACTCCGCAGCGGAATCGAGGACCCAGCTGAAATCCACGGTCTGCTCTCGGACACTCATTTGACCACCACGTACGCATCCCTCAGCGTTTCCATGTCTCCAGTTGAGGGACCAATGGTATTCCTCACCAAGGATATGGAAAAGGGGATGAAATCGGATACGGAGATGGCCGCGGAACTCTCCAAGATTGTCGGTGGCGTATGCCATGTATTGGACGTTTTGACTGCCAGTTGCTTGTTGCCAGCCGGCACCTTGGCTCGAACCAGCGCCATCAATACTGAGGAAGCTGGAAATGTCGTCGGTTCTGGGCTTAGGGGGCTTGTTGGCGCTTTTGAAGCATAAATCGAAAATGGAAGCTCGCTTGTCGAGGGAGTTTAGACTCCCCAACTCGCCTGGGGCGACCGTGTTGGCGACCTCCGTATTGACCAAAGCAGGTTGGGTAGGAAGAGCTGAGGCGCCAAGAAGCATAGAGCTGATAGCAGCAAAGGCGACTGTAAAAGATTGATAATGCATTGTGATGAGTTGATGAAAGGACTGGAATTTGAGGTGTTCAGTGAATGAATGTGATAGGTGTTGGGTGAATGAGTGTGATAGGTTGTCAGTGCTGGAAATCTATATGTCTGCTGGATAGCTGATAGGGAGGGAGTCTTTATAGAGCGCTGCTAACTAGATGCCTAACCTAAGAAAAAGCGCAGCTTCCATGACTCTGGCTTTCTCTTTTGGAACTCTTCTGAAAGGCAAGGCTAGAGCTAAAGAATCGTATTAATCTAGGAAGCGACAAGCTAAACTTGATTGTGTTGGGTTTGCGGGGCTATGATTTTACAACCTGGTCAAAGGCAGTAATCAAAGCAGCTAGGCTATGTCAACTCATTACCTAAAATGGATTAATACTATTTCTTAGTCTACCTTTATCTACTACAGTTCAATAGTTCGCGTCCGCCGACGGAACTTGATCACCACTGGCCCGTTTTTCCAAACCTGCAATAATAACAATACGAAGAAAATCAGGGACAAGCAACGGAGCAGGTGAGAAAATGAGGCGAATAGATTGATACTTTTTCTTAAACCACATTCATCTACTATAGTTTAATAGATTGAGTCTGCTGACAGAACTTGACCATTACTAGCCTGTTTTTCTAAACCTGCAATTTTATCAATACAAAGAAAATCAGTGACAGGCAACAGAGCAGGTGAGACAATCCATCCTATTAACAGCAATAAGGCCTTAGTACTGTGTGGAGAACGGTGGGTAAACCACCTTCATCTACTATAGTTCAATAGTTCGCGTCTGCCGACGGAACTTGATCACCACTGGCCCGTTTTTCCAAACCTGCAATAATATCAATACGAAGAACATCAGGGACAAGCAACAGAGCAGGTGAGACAATGAGGCGACCTGAACTCGGAAACTTGGAGACATGACATATTCGCATGAACTAAAACATAGTTTTGGAATTGGCGTTGGATGTAGACGCAGCGGAAGGCTGGGAGCAGGCTTTCTTCACAATCTATAAGAAGCCGCCCGAGTTTTCTTTCTCCCAGCCGTCTCGTGCCAAGTCGCTAGTCAATTATATCGGAGCATCACATTCAAAACTCGCAACCGTTATTCAACATCGCAACATTCGATTTCAGAAAATGCAGTTCACTCTTCACCTACTCGCTATCTCTAGCGCTTTTGTGTAAGCTCGCTGCTACCTTCGGATTTCCTCGAAAATTAACACAACATCCAGTTCCTTCGCCTCGGCCAAGACCCACCATCACACATACTGCGCTTGCCAAGACGGAGACAATCTTACCATTAATACCCAAGCAACTCAGCGTGTCTATGATAATAACCAGGATACTCTGAAGTGGGGTTAGTTCGACTTGCGTTGTTCTCGTTCCTGTGTGTATATGGCTGATTGTTCGTTCCTAGCCCAAGATTCCCCTGGTATTTGGCTCGGCCACGAGTCGGGGCCTGGTCCTCGCTTCGGCGGTTCCTACCTCACGAGGAAGACTGACAAGATTGACGGCGACTGGTTTTACGATCAATGCCGTCTGTACGGTGGCTTGGACTCTACTTGCTTTGAGTGCCAGGCGTATCAGTACAACAACGGCAAGAACAAGCTGTGCTACGAATGATCAGAATCTAGAGTGAGCACCTTGACCTTGGGATCCGGTGTTGAGATCCATTGTAGGTAGAAGTATCGGACAAAATTGGATGCTTGTGAACGATGGACAAGTCGGTAGATCGAAGGCAAATTCACCACAGTATCCTTAAGAAGAAGCCTCACTTCAAGAAGCTCTCGACTGCTAGCCCATGAAAATATTCAAAGTAATATATCACATGCAGAAGACTTACGTTTACCCATTAGCAGTTTGTCCACTGTGTTGCCGAAAGCTGCCTCGGCTCTTTACGAGGTTTGCACAAGATATCCTCTTTGTAAAAGACATATCATTCTGTTCACATTGCTTATGCATGTCCTGCATTCCATAAAAGATGAGTGCCGTTGAAAAGCCTGGACCTAGAGCGAACCACCGTTTCGCTTGAATACTAGAAGATTTATAACATTCCACAGTAAAGCCGAGATAGAATTATCATGCAAGATGTTGCACCTAAGTTACAAGACAGGCGTACTAATCAACGCCGAAAACCTCTCATGAAAGGAGTGGCCAATTTGTCAACTATAGTCGTTCGTCGCCGCGTGGATTGCTACGCCATGTAGGATTGAATGATGTTAGATTAGAGGCCTGTATATATTATGGGCAAATAAGGAATAATACAGGCATAACGCAGATAGGAAATATCGGCCGGCGCGCTTGGGCCGCTTGGCGGTAACGAAGGGTCTGCCGCGGGCTTCGTCCCGGGCAGTGGGCTTTGTGGAGGCCTTAGGTGTTGGATTATAGGGCCCTTTGGAGGGCATTCTAATCGTGCGCGGAGATATCCTATAATCCAACACCTTCCCACCCTAAATAATCTTTAACCAACCAGGCAACTGGTTGTTCGTATTTTGTAGTAGCTAAACAAAGACAGAGGCATTGAGGTGATGCACCACTCAGCCATAGATATCTTCTCTTAAGCTTTAAACATAAACTCGGCCAGCCCGCTGGTGTGGTGCACTGGCATAATCCAGCCCGGCTGTGTCCAGGGACACATACTCCAGGTTATACCTCCAGTCCTCAAACACAGTAATTAACAAACGATCGACGAGGCGGAATGGACGTGCAAAGCCCCCGTGTTGGTATTATTCAAAGTACAGGGCAGGATCACTATAATGAATGGATTTGAGATTCATAGAGCCTCTCGGGCCTGCAGTGAAGTCAGTTGTCTACAGGCCCCCCCCCCACCCGAATTTATGAGCAGCGACATATTGTGCATAATCCCTTCGGTGTCAAACGCGGAATGTCGTGAGACCGAGGCCCCATGCGTGGAAAGAACTCCAAGGTCTGATGTTCTGGAAGGGTTCCAGAAACTTTCCGGAATTTTCATGGGCCGTGATGACGCAGCTTTGGCGACATTCCCCTCCCTGAAGCTAACGGGGCGTCCCAGCTCTGACACGAAATCAGCACCACGGCCGCTCTGACACTGAGGGGTTGTATAAGCGCCGAGGTTGCCGGATGCATCCTCTTCTCATTCTAACAACTCTGCCAGATCATTCAAACGATCGCCAACAGGTAAGTGGTCCGTGAAGAAGAACAAGAAGACAACAAGAACCCCGCTGAGGTGGTAAAACCAAGAGGGCGGAGACAGAGAGGGACGAGTTGTAGATCGCCAAGGGCCGGCTGTGGCATCCGGATGCTCCACCCAAAGGCTTCCCTCCCCCACCAATCGCTTCCAGTGTCGGGCTCAGCTGCATCTGCACCCGCGCCCGTTCACACATCCCGAGAGACACGAATCTTTCCTGTCGCTGACCTGCTCTGCTCTGCTCGCCCAGCTTCTCCTCCTTCATTCAACGTTCAATTTGCAAAGAATATACATACGTAGCGTCGCCCGCGAGTGAGTGTGACTCGAAGACCCCCTCTGCTCTTCTCCTCGCCCGTCTTTGGAACTCGATCGCCCGGCACAATACACTCTCTCACCACTGCATTTGTTCACTCGACCCGCATTGTCTCATTCCCCTTGCTCTTGAGCAGCCGTCAAACATATCGGGACAACCTCCAAAAATAAGAAGAAGAAAAAAGGGGCAAAGATGGCGAGATCCTCATACTCGGACGAACACATTGCCCCCCGGAGGAACTCGGCCTACCCCACGCCCCGCGAGCCCTACGGCTACCCGACCTCATCCGCGCGGGAGTCGAGATGGGACGTCGCTGAATATTCTCTCAGGCCGACCGCGAGGGCCCACGACGCCCCCTCATCATCGTCAAGAGCCCGCTCCCGATCGCGCTCCCGCTCCCGCTCGGCCAGACCGCCCCGGTCGCGCGACATGCATCGCAAGAAGCGACGCAGCGGCGGCGGCGCCTCATCGTCGCCGACGGAACCCCCGGCCGCTGTCGTCCCCAGCAACGCCTTCTCCCCCTCGGCCATGATCAACAACCTCCAGAGCGCCTTCAGCGCGTTCCAGTCCATGCCCCAGCTCTCCTCGTCGTCCTTCGAGCTGGGTCCGCTGCCGGACACCCCCGTGACGAACCTCATCAACCCGAAGAACCTCACGCCGCCGCCCTCGCAGGCCGTCCTCCACGACCGTCTCGCCACGAACCTGCCGCGCCACAGCAACGTCTACCTCATTCTCTTGGTCGGCACCCTCCTGGCGACGCACTGGCTCGTCCTTGCCGCCCTGTTCGGCGTCGTCAAGTTCGGCTTCTTCATCCAGTCCTACAACGGCCGCGACCTCGCCCGTGACCTGGGCGTGAGGAAGTACGCCTCCACCCAGAGCATCTTGTCCGGTTTCGCCGCCGCCGCCGCCATCGTCGGTCTGTGGGCCTTTTCCTCGCTGTTCAGTGTCGTCTTCACCCTCGTCAAGGTCGCCGGCCTCGTCCTCGTGCACGCCGCGTGCTTTGATGTCTCGGCGGCCCCCGCGGCGGCGGCTGGTCCTGCTGCTGCTGCTGCTGCTGCTGCGCCGGCGCCGTCGCCCGTCCCGGCACAAGGGTTCCTGAGGCCGCATGCGGCTTGGGGCCAACTCTCGCGCGAGGCAGCCAACGTTGCCGCGCAGTTCAGGTCCGCAAGTGAGGGGCAGCTTAGGTCCGCGAGCGAGACCAACCTCAGCGCGCCGTACCCAAGTGGAGGGGAGGCCAACGGGTGGTACGCCGGTGAGGGATACACGGGTGCCCCAGGGCAAGAGACGTACACTGCGATGCCCCCGACGCCGCGCACATACGAGGCGTACGCTCCCGCGCCCAGCCCGCCGAGGGAGGAGCGCGACGGTGGCGACCTGGCGTATGGGTATTACGAGCCTGGTCGGCCGCAGAGCTACGCCTCGGGGAGATCGTACTAAGTGGTGGGAGATAGAATAGGTAGCTAGCTAGCTAGCTAGCTAGAGGCTATATCATCAAAAGCCGTCATCGAATCGACAGGACGTTTGGGGTCATTAGGACGGCCTTGGCGATAGCAGAAACGTTGCTCATTGCCAACATTCCCTGTCGATCCAACGACGCTGTCTGTCAACGGCAACTCCAATGGCTGTTTGACCTGCAGGAGCAATATCTTCAAGCTTACAGTGCAATTGTGGCGATTGGGCTAATGACCAAGCAATAATCACAGGTTCACATAATTTACAAATTGAAGGGCTATGAGATGTTAGCCACGGTTGTGGACCACGACCTCCATGGTGTAATGGGAAGCCGCGGTGAGTAATGGGCTAAATAATTCAATCTTCCTTGAACCAAAATAGAGAAAGACCATGGTGGAGCATTGGTGTATCTCGGAGTGTAGTCAAGGTGTAGTACTCAGACCGTCACTTGGGTTTTCCGTCCCCAGAAGGGCTTAGCATCTTCCTCACGTCCAGAGCAAGCTCCAGCCCGCAACGAAAAAGAGAAAAATCAGAGCCTGTCAGACGTCCTTCGACACCCACCCCATCCGCGCGCCACGAAGGCAAGACCGCGAACGGGGACGAGATCATCAACCGCTCTCTATACAGCACCAGTCGAAACAGGGCCGCCCCCCTTGCGGGGAGTTCGAGAGCAACCAGAGTTCTTCACTCTAGGGTGTCGAGGATATCAATCATCAACCAGGGTGGGATCTGTGGCTCCTTTAGGGAACCAAGAAAGGGTCGAATACTATAGAAATGATTCTCTGAAGTATTGTCGACATGAAGAAAAAAGAAGAAGAGAAAATCCTAAGAGTCGCGGTCGGTCGGGAAGTTTATATAGAGGTCGAGAGGGTGGTATAGTGGGTCCGCGGTGGGGGACGGATCAGTAGCCCCTGCGGGCCAATGGGAATTGGGGACGGTGAAAAATTGAGGCGGCAGGTACGTACCTGCGCTGAGGGCTGCGTAAATCCGCATCGTGAAATAGAGGAGTAAGAGGCAGGAGCGGGTTTTGAGCGAAAGAGATAGATGCCTTGGAAGGCACGGAAGATTCAGGCATCTCTTTCAGAAAAAACTTACCTTTTTCATCCGCACGATTGGATAACGATTGACGGTTGACGCCGGACGGTTGGATGGGCGGAGGGGTGAGCAGGTTGAAGAAATGAAGATAGAGAGAACGGCGAAGCTGAGGGCAAGGACGTGTGGTGTGCCGTGCCTCCCATTTTCATCATCAAGACATGACACCAATGTGTTCCGTGGAGCATGTTCACCAATCATCTTCGTGCCAGTACCGGGCGTTCTGGTCCAGAGACGCCTTTCAGTCGACCTTCGCACCAGCATCTGTGGCAAGAAGCTTCGCCATCGCCTTTATACAGCACATCGCCTTCTTCCCCCATGAAGCACTTGGAATAACTAGGCCGACAGTCGATCGCCTCGCTTGGATGGAAACACCAAAGGAGCCGTCCGACATCCCTATTGCAAAATTTGTTTGGCTCCGTTCAGGCCTGCTTCGTCTGCGGAGGGTGATGTACAAACTGAACGCTCAACAAACCCCAGAAGCCAACTTGAGCTTCACCCATCGCCCCCACTTTCAACGATACAGCTCTTCTTCCGTCACCCACTCCCTCACCCTCTTCCCAACCAGTCGTTCCAGCGCCTCCTCGTCACCGCTCCTCGCAGCCTCTCGTACCCTCGTACTGCTAACGACCTCCCCGACGCCCCTGACCATCTCGACCCTCTCAGCCCACGCCCCGCACCCGCCGACCTCCTCCAGCCCGCCATCCCTCAGCGCCTCGAGGTAAGCGACCTGCGCCCTTTCGTCGCCCCATTCGTCGTCCGTACGCATCGTGATCCGCAACTTGGACCGCTCAAGGAACGGGTACAGCGCTCGTCTGATGGGTGTTACGGCTACGGCCCCCGATCCCTCCCCGTCATCGGTCGCCGATGAACCCGCGGCATTGTAATACTTCGGGTTGAAAATGCGGATCAGCGTGTCGTACCCCGCGAGATAGACCTGCTCTGGGCCCTGCCCCTCCACGGCGTAGAATCTGTTGTCCGAGATGGCCTGGCTCTTGTCGTGGAAGTACGGCATCGTCGTTAGCCCCAGGTCAACGTCGACACCCACGACCACCTCCTTCTCCTCCTCCTCTTTTCCTCCCGGTGACTGCCCCGGCTTCTCCCCTTCGCCCCGAGACGACGACGCCCCCAGCTCGTCCAGTAAGTCCTCGGCAAAGGCGCGCATCATCCCCAGCCGCACGGGGAACGCCGCGGGCTTGGGATCCTTGTCGGCATTGTTTACGGCGAGGAGTAAAAGCAGCCTCACGCCCGACGTCCTCTCCTGGGCCGCCTCCTCCCCCATCCCTCGCTGCAAGTCATGGATCGCCGAGACGGCCATGCGCATGTGCGCCAGTGTGGGCGGGTTGAACGACGAATCCAGCACGACGAGACTCCCCACCCGCCGCGGCGGCCGTCCCTCCCTCGGTGGCCGCGGCGTCGCGTCGTCGTGGCCCGCGGTCCGTCGGGGCAGGGTGCAGACTACGCGGAACGCATCTTTGGATGAATGGAACGCCGAGATGCTGCGGGAAAATGAGTCGACAAGGACGGCACGGCTGGACATGGCCGGTTTTGGTGCGCTATTGGATGACATGATGACTTGAGGTGAAGGTGTGAGACAGACGTCTGCCGGCGTTCAGTCGTTCACTTACCCCGCTACGTGGGGGTCGTGGAATTGGAACAGACTGGGAAGGGGGGGTGGCATGTGGGGGATCAATTCACGGCTCTTCGGAGCTTCAGGGACGACCCCAATCATTTCATACTTTTACGACTTTATTCACCCGTTCGACGGCCCTGGTATCGTACAACTGGTTTATTTTGGTTTTTGTTTTTTGCCTTTCAAATATCATGCTGAATCGCCCGGCATGCCCCTTTTCTCACGCCATCTTCTGCTCCCGCGCATTGGCAAACATCTGCGACGTGACCAGGCCCAGCGCAAAGAAGATACCAATGCCCAAAAAGTTGAGCACGGCGTTCATCAGGGGCGGCACCCTCTGCGCCGCCGCCATGTCGTCCTGTATCCTCTCTATGCGCTCCGCCATCTTCTCCTGGCCGAACCCTGTGCGCACGCGCTGCTCGCCGACCTTGCCCATCTTTTTGAGCTCGGCCCGGCTCATGCGGTTGAGCACCTCGTCCATGACCGCCGTCCACTGCTCGACGCGGCCCGGCTCGCGCAGCCAGCCCGTGACGCCATCGACGACCGTCTCCGTTGGCCCGCCCGTGTTCGCCGCGAGCACGGGGACGCCGGCAAGCATGGCCTCGAGGGGCACGATGCCAAAGTGCTCGTTGGAGGGCGTATACACCAGTAGCTTGGCCGACCGCAGAAGCGAGTCTTTGAGGCTCGAAGGGATGGAGAGGAGGAACAGTACGGGGACGTGCGCCGGCACCGACAGAGCCGTGATGATGTTCTTGGTCGTGAACGTCTCGAGGCCGTACGACGCTGCCAGCTCCTCGAGCTCCTTATGGTACTGGCAGTTCTCGATGCTGCGGAGGTCGTAACCGCCGGCGATGACGAGTCGTACGCCCTTTCTCCTATCGGCGGTTAGGGACGCAAAAGCCTTAACGGCGAGCGCAATGTCCTTCTTCCTCTCGAAACGGTTGATGCTGAGAACGATGTTCTTGTCCGTCCAGATAGCCTCGCCCTCCTTTCCATCCTTGTCCTTGGCATTACCGTCGCCAATCAGCTTGGCCGTGTCGCTCTTCTTGGGCGCGACGTCGACGCAAGGGTAGACGACCTTGAAGTCCTTGCGCTTGGCCAGCTTCGGCCAGGCCCTTGTGGCGACGCCCTTCGTGAAGCCCGAGTTGACGGCGATCTCGTCGGCGAAGCCCATGCTCCACTCCTCTACCCAGTCGAACGGCACGCGGTAGAGGCGCTTCCACCACTTTTCGCGGCCGAGGGCGAGGTACATGTCGGG
The DNA here is from genome assembly GCA_003386485.1 of Colletotrichum lentis. NCBI lineage: Eukaryota > Fungi > Ascomycota > Sordariomycetes > Glomerellales > Glomerellaceae > Colletotrichum > Colletotrichum lentis. Next base: position 719,011 of record NWBT01000050.1, read on the forward strand.
GAAGTGGCAGTAGAAGAGGATGGGCGCCTTGGGCGAGAGATACTGCAGCAGCGGCAAGCCGGCGCTGAGCTGGTCGACGAAGAAGGTGTCGGGTTCGAGGGACTGGAGCTCGCGGGTGAGGTAAATGTGGACGAGGAGGTGGAGCTGGCGCAGGATGGCGCAGAGGATGGTCAGGCGCCCGAGGACCGAGGGGGGCACGATCCAGTTGCCGCGGACGCGGACATCGAGGGTTCCTACGGGGGAGAATTGTTGTCAGCAAGAGCCGCCTGACCCGCAGAGATAGTCCGGGAATGGGTCGGTCGTGCCGTACCATCACGGGCTTCCTCAAAGCAATGGCTCCGATCGCAGTGGCTGGTGAAGATGACGACCTTGTGGCCGCGATTCTGCAGGCCGACCGCAGCGTCAACGACGAGACGCTCTGCGCCGCCGATACCAAGGTCCGGGTGGAAGAAGACAACGGTCCTCTGGCCCTCGTCCTTTTCTGCCATGGCTGGAGGGAGAGCTTTTGTGTCGTGGAGAAAATCGGGGGAAGTAGGTGCAGTCGAGAGAACCCCCCGTCGAGTCCGTCTCTTATTCCCGAGAGAGGACAGAAATGCGACTTGAGACGAGACGACACTGGGACCTGACACTGCACTGGAGCCAGCGGGACGCGAATTGGTGCCGGTTGGGGTAGCTCTGTGACTACTCTGTATCCGTAGGAGGCCCTGATTGGATAAAAATGAGTGGTGTACCGGCATCTTACATAAGCCGATCATGAGTTGGGGTACGGACACACCTTCAGGCTTCAGCTACCAGCATCAAGTAAGCGAGCGGCAGCTTGGCGGATCTGGGGTGCATCAGAAGCGCGCCAGCTTGGCGTCTCTCCAGTTTCATGGAGTTGGAGTGGTCACTTTTTGGGCAGTCACATGTGAAAGTGAAAGGTCGTCGCCCTCTACGATGGCCCATGGGATACAAGGGCGACTATCCAGACGGCTGATTGGAGCATTGGCGCCAGTGCTTTTGAGATACGTGGGACGCATCCTAATCAAGACGGTTTAGAGTTTGGCGTGTCACTTGAACTGCCGCCGCACCTCGTGTTCTTCTCGTCATTTGAGATCTCATACCCCTTCTTTAGCCGAGCCGAGGTCAGAATCGCTTGCCTACCTTGCCTCCTCCTCCTCCTCCCCCCAGCAACCTCCGTCCGCCGATCTCTCCAACTCCGTGGTATCAAACACCATCCGCCAGAATAATCAAGCCCATTTTAGGTAGCTCCATAACCTTAAGATACTCGCAATTAGTTGCCATCCATCATCTACAACTGTTCCGTGTCCCCCGAAGTCGTCTCGTCTCACCAATTCGCCCCACTCATCACCACCACCACCACCACCATCACCATCACCAACATCACCATCATCACATCCACCATGGCGTCCCAGACCCCCCTCTTCACGGTCCCCATTGCCCCCCTCGGCAACCACGTCGGCGGCTCCATCGTGTGCACCTCGCCGGCGCCCCTCGTCTACCTCCTTTCTTGGTCCTCGCCCCCGGACAACCGCCTGACGACCCCCTTCTGCCGCGCCCTCCTCGCCGCCCTCGACATCGTCGAGTTCGCCCACCCCGTCGGCGTCCTCGTCACCACCCCTGCCGTGCCCAAGTTCTACTCCAACGGCCTCGACCTCGACCACGCCTTCTCCACCCCGAACTTCTGGCCCGACACCCTCTACCGCCTCTTCCACCGCTTCCTCACCTACCCCATGCCCACCGTCGCCCTCATCCCCGGCCACGCCTTCGCCGGCGGCTTCATGACCGCCATGCACCACGACTACCGCGTCATGAACCCGCAAAAGGGCTTCCTCTGCATGAACGAGCTCGAGTTCGGCGCCCCGCTGAAGCCCCCAATGTCCTCCATCTTCCGCATCAAGTGCACCTCCCCGCGCGTCTACCAGGAGATCGTCCTCGAGGCCAAGCGCTTCCCCGGCCCCGCCGCCCTCGACGCGGGGCTCGTCGACGCCCTCGGCGGTCTCGACGAGGCCCTGAAGCTGATCGCCGACCGCAAGCTGACCGCCAGGGGCAAGTCCGGCGTCTACGCCGTGCTCAAGGCCGAGATGTGGAAGGAGAGCGCCTACGTCCTCGCCAAAGAGAACTACGAGTCCACGGAAAAGATCTGGAGCCAGAGGGAGGCGCTCGAGGAGAAGCGCGTCGCCGCGGGGAAAAGGTTTGTCGCGGAATGGAAGGCTGGCAAGGCCAAGTTGTAATTAATGGACGAGTGTGTACGATGTGACGATTTTACGCAGACGGTATATATCACTCAAAGTGCTGGCTTCACAGACAGCTAGTTGCCTTGACCTGTGTGTGGTACCAACATAAACAGCTTGGAAAGAACACGGAGCGCAGAGACTTCATCGCTAAAAGAATTGTGTATTTGTGTGGTTGTCAGAAGAAATACAAACCAAAAGACGCTATTCGTGTGTGCCTTCCCAATCGGATAGAGGGGGTATCATGGACATCCATTCAAACACCTGAAATGCATCATCGCGCTTCCCTTTCGCAGCTGTCCGCGAACACTGCTTGCCTCTACCTTGATGCTCACGTCTGCTCTTCCTGCTCCGCCGGCATCGGGGCTCCGACATGCGACCCCGACTCCGGCACTGCCGCCTCACTCTCCGCATGCCCACCACCGTGGCCGTTACCGTTGCCATTGGCCTTTGAGGATTTTTTCGCCGTGTTCACCTCGTCTCTCTGCCTCGCCGCGTCCTTCTCCGCCTGGATGGCTTTGTCCCGACGCGCCTCGACGTCCTCGCGCTTGACCTCTTTCCGCAGCCCGTCCGAGGCCTTGATCATGTTATCGATGCTGATGGCGTGATTTGTCATTTGGCGATTGATGTACGTGTACACGCTCGCCGGCGTGTCGCACTGCAGGAGCTGCGGCTCGTTGAGCTTGAGCAGCGCGAGCGCCACCTGGAACAAAAAGGTGCTCCCGTCGTTCATGCAAAGCACAACGTCCCACACGCGGAAGAGCGCCTCGGCGCAGAGGCAGTCAGTGAAGACACTGAGAAACCACTGGAACGTGAGCGCCTCGAGCTCGATGCCAAGGTCGTCCAGGTGCTGCGACAGCTTCGGGAGTACCTCCGCCACGTACTGGCGCAGGACTTGCTGGTCGGCGCGCGATGCAAGGAGGAAGTGGTCGTAGTACCCCGACGGCAGGATGTTCTCGATGATGCTGGTCAGAATCCAGAAGGCGTCTTCTGCCGACGGCATAATCAGAAGCAGGTTGGCTGCAATCAGATTCATGCCCTGGCAGTAGCCCACCTCGGGGTTTCGACGCGCATAGGCCTTGAGGACCTCCTTGAGCTTCGCCACGCCCGGCCCTTTGCGGAAGAAAATGTTGTCCGTCAGGGTGCGGTTAATGTCCATCTCGATCTGGGTCACCGCCAGCGGGTCGTCAACCTTGTCCGACCGAGCAATGATGTCCTGGTAGTATCCCGGAATGCGCAGGGCGGTTGCGCCAGAGCACTCAGACCAGACTTTGGCACGCAAATTGACGGGGATTCCACCGAGAACCAGGTTCCTAAGCTCGGTCCGCTTGGCACGTCCGACCTTGCCCTTGATCCCGAGGGCGGTGATTCCAATCAGCTCGCCGTCGGCAAGGGCAGCTTCGGGTAAGTTCATGGCCGGGCGCTCATACCGGGCCTCGGCAAGGGCGGCGGCGGCGGCTGCCGCGGCTTCCCCGTCTCGCTTTCTCTCGGCTCTCACCTTGCGCAGGAACTCGTTCCAGCGAGCAGCCTTCTCTCTCTGCAAGGAGTCGTGCAGCTCGCCCATATGCTGGAGCAGCAACTTCACCGGCTCCGTATCGTCCCTGACTACCATCCCGGCAGCCGCGTCCTTGTCAACGGGAGGTGTCGCCTCGCTGTCGATAACGGAGGTCGTCGTGCTCGCGACGGGAACGAAGCCCCGCTCGTCAGCAGCGATGAGTCCAGGCGACTTCATCCCCAGATCGCCCCCCTCGAGTACCTCGAGAGAGGGCGCGCTGAGGGCTGGGGTGTGAGACAAGAGCTCGGTCGGGAATGTCGCTAGCTTGAGGTAATCTTGCCACTTCTTGGGCCTGCCCTCGCCTGCGCGTTCCTCGGTTGAAGATGGGCTGTCTGGCCGCTCCTCGCCGCTCATGGGGCTCGGGACCTCCTCCTCTTCCTCGATCATTGGCGAGGCCAGTTCCGATCGGCCGTTGGAAAGCATCTCAGTGCGGCTGCCCTGCTTGAAGCGGCGGGCCATCTGTGCAGCTTCACGCTGCCTCTTTTTCCTGCGTTGGTCGTAGATGAAGCCGAAGCGATCGGTGAGGTACTCGGTGCCGACGTAGTTGTTGTAAATATGCGTCAAGGTCGGAGGCTGAGTCTCGGGCGGCAGGATCGCATCCATCTCGACGGGGCCGTAGCTCTCCTGTCGGTTGGAGGCGGCGTTTGTCGGGCTATTCACCATGGTGTCCCACCTCTCCTGCGGCTGGGTCCTGGGAGTGGCGGGAGCCGGAGTAGCGTTCGTGGATGTTCCCGTCCGGCGCATGGCCATGAGTGCCTTCGGACCGCCCTGCGTCGAGACTGCTCTGCTAGACTGGGAGGTTTTGGCACTCGAAGTCGAAGACGCTCGCGGCGTCGATTGCGGCTGGGTAGCACTGTTGGACCTTCCGCGGTTGGGGCCACCCTCGCGCGTATTGATGGCGCCTCCAGCCACGAGCCTCATGAGGCTGGCCGCGACCGAGGTCGATACTTTGCGTGAACCGGGCGGGCCAGACTGGATGCTAGACGCCCGACTCGGGGTTCTCGGCGGGACGCTCTCGGGCGGGACGCCCTCGCTGGGCGGACTGAAGAGATCGTCTTGCAGGCCGGGCCGCCTGTCGGCATTCGACTGCGCTCTGACGACGGTGGCTGGCCTCGAGTCGTCGCCATTGATGCTACTCGGAACGCTACTCTTCCTGCTCGTTCCGCCCCAAAGGTAATCCTTCCAGCCTCTCGCCGTTCCTCTTCCGTCGGTGTTGGAGGGTGTAGCGAGGTTGCTGGCGCGGATGGTGCCGTCATTGATGTCGGTCTGACCAAAGACGTTGTAGATGACGGTATCCTGCATGGCATCGCTCATGAGGTCGGACAGGCCGCTCTCATTGCGACGGTTACCTGGACGGGAGGTCTTGACCTCGCTCTCAACGGCCCTGAGCCTCGTCTCGAGCTCGAGGTTAGAGAGGCCGCATTCCAGGATGATTTTGCGCAAAGCCCTCTCTCTTTCGTCTGCCTTCCTCCGCAGCTGGGCAATCTGGGCGTCGCGCTGGGCCAGGTCGGTCGCAACCTGTCTGACCAAGGCGACGGCGCCGTGCCTAGCGATCAGACGCCCGATATGCTCGTCATCGGCATGGTGCAGGGCGCCGGGAATCTTGTGGGTCGAGATGGGCGAGTCCTCGAACAGGGCGTCGCGGGCGGCCTGTTCAGCAGAGGAGGCGCCGGTGAGGCCGCCCATCAGGGAGATGGGACCGGGCCTGGTGTCGGAGATCTTGCGGACGGTCGCCGGGGGTTCGGGCTCCGGGGCCTCCTCGTCCAGGGGAAAGGCGTGGTCAGCCCTGGGCGAGTCGGGGGGGATGGAGGGGAAGCTCGTCAGGGACTTGTCCTCGGAGGCGGCTATGGAGCTTGCGGAGCTTGATGGCTGGGAATTCAGCTTTGATCGTTTGGCTCGTACGGTGGAGGATCGGGCGCTCCTCATGGATGTTGCGCTATGCTGCGAGACGGAGCGCTCGAGGGGAAGGGAAGGCGGCTCGGAGTCCATGGTCGGCGGGCGATGATGTCGCCAAACGTCATGGTTTCCGACAAACGCAGCGGGGTGTTGTGCGTGTGTTGCTGCAGGTCGCTGCAGGTTGCGCTCACTGCCGCGTGTGTTTTGTGCGTGTTGTATGTATGTGTTTCCGGGGCAGTCAGGATGAGGCGTCCGACTGTCGTAAAGAATACGGGAAGAGATGCTCCTACGAGGTTTAAAAAAGGGTGAAGGGGAGTAGGGTGAAGCTTGAATGAATGACTGTTGTGTCGAGGCCAGAATTGGGAGTGTAGACGTAAGTGTGTGGGCAGCACGATATCATTATGCAATCGAGCAGCGTGTCCGGGGTACTGTTCGCTTCGCTCTCTCCGCTGTAATGTGGTCTGCAGCGTGTTTGTGCCGGGCTGCTCTAGAAGTACCTAAGTACCCAGGTACCTGCATGGGTAGGATACACTGTAAGAGGACTGAGACGGTACCTCTGGTGGTGGATAAGGGGACTTTACCCGCAGCTTCCATTAAGATTCCATCGCCTCAGGTACGAGTACAAGACCCAGCTCAAATTACCACCAATCTCACCACCGTAGCGTAGCGACAGTACGTACTGTCAAGTGACATGCGTCAACAATTACATCAGGTCAAACCCACTCTGAGCCCGGTTTGGTGAATTCCTCCCACCGCATCCAGGGGAGAAAAGAACCTTGCCATTTACCTGAGCCCAGAGCCCAAAGCCTGAGTTGCTGGGGCAAACGTGCGCATGCAATGTCAACATGGCCACGTCAACAAAAAGGAGGTCCCGATGCCTCGATGCGTGCCACATCACAAGTCCGTGAAGAAGCTTCAGCCGGCTCCCAGTGGCTAGGGAGGAGGGGGGGAGGCTAGTACAGGTAGGGACTTCGTCCACTCGCTATCCGACAATAGCTTCGTCAACCAGAGTGGGCATAACTCATCGTCTGCAGGGCACAAGGAGGTATAGGAAGTCCAGACCACAAGATGCCAGCCAAGTTAGCCCTGCCATACCCTTGCCACGCCCTGTCTTCAAGGGAGCTCCCTCCTGCTTTTGACAATTCTTCAATCCTCGGACCTCTCATCTCCGCCAAGACCCTACCACTCACAGAGGGAGAAGAATGCCGTGCCGGGTCTCCTAGTCTCGACACCTATAACTACTACTACTAATAATGCAGCCTCGATAATATTGTCGTGCCCTACACAAAAACAAGAACCCACTCTGTTTTGCCGCTTTCCTTATCTCGGCTGCCTCCCAGCACAGCCTACAGGTAATCAACCCCCTACCTCGCCGCGCTCACCGCAACACCAGATGCTTCATCGCGACTCGTCTGCTTGTCCTTCTTTTTTTTTTCTCTCTCTCGCTGTCTCCCTTTCACTCTTTCGCCATCTCATCCCAACTGTTGCATCTTGCCCGCCACAAGGGGTCTTGTCTCGTCCCATCTCGAATGGACGAAAGGATGGATGGACAGGGTGAACGGGGCGGATGGCGGGAGCAATACACTAGAATGGCAATAAGATAGAATGGAAGGGTTCCCCATAGATGATCGACTCTTGCAGGTGGGTTGCGGATGCACGTCGGGCTGCGCTCCCGCCTATTTTGTGCATTCCACCGTGACATTGGGCTCCAAACAACCGCTTGGCCGGGACGCGGGTATGCAGCGCCAAAAAAAAAAATCCAGGCGACTTGTACACTAATCACGGCCGCCGAGAGACGATCCCCCTTGGGGGGAGGGGGCAGGCAGCTTGTTTCAACCACCCCGCGACCGACGAACATTTGCCCTCCTCTCTAAGACTCTATCCCCCTCCCTCGCGGCAAAGTGTTGCGGGGGGCCTAGGCGGCTGTACGACCAGCCCAAGCCAGTCCGTCAGTGCCTGAACAACACATTTGCGGTCCGGCGAGACTGGGCAGGTCACGTTAATAGCCAGTCTTGAGTCGCCTGTGCCGGAGCTCGCCGCGCGACAATCTCCTTTCCTTGAAACCGAAAGAATTTTCAGGGACATGAGGCGACTCAGAGCGGCGGCCTTGGACCGTGTGGCGCCCTGACCACTGTTGACCCAAGCATGAGTCCAACAAGACTGGAACATGAGACTGACATCTACCTCGTCAGTCTCCAGAACAGAGGCTGAAGCATCCGTTTAGGTACAGATAGATACCTAAGGAAGGTAGAGCTCCACTGTAAAAAAAAAAAAAAACCATCGAATCGTCCTGAATCGGAGTGGGCCCTCCAAAGCACCCCATGGAACACTCGGATCACGGCCGGTAGACACCCTCACAGCAACATCCACATCTTCATCAAAGAGACTAGATGACATATGCAGAGTCTGTTTATTCTGTCATGTTTCTGAACCGATGCTCTCTACAGTTGGTACTCGTACAATGTTCTCCTCGTGTCGTCATTAATGATACCGGCCTGCCCCCTTTTTTTTATCAACAAGTACCCAGACGCCCTTCTCCTTGGCCCTGATAACGCCTAATATGGAAAAAATCGAAAAGGCAACCCGAAAAAAAGCCTTGGTGCGCTAAAAACGTCTTCTTTTTCGCTGCCCCCTCGGTGTTGTTACACTCCATCCACCTCAAGCGAAGTTGTCTTCTGCGTTCCATCGGCTGCTGCTCTCGTCCGCCTCGTCCGATACAAAAGCCGGTGCCGGTGACTGGACTGGAGCGGACGCAGGAGTCTTTGTCGGCACTGGGAACTCTGCCAGCTCTGGCGCCTCTTCCGTCGCTTGGGATTCTACTGGCTCAGCCGCCGCCGCTGCTGAAGCGGCGGTTGGGACTTGGGCAACGTCGCTGGGCAACAGTCCCTCCTTCACCAATGCCTGAAACGATGGGTCACGAGCAAGCATGTGTTGGCGCTTGACGGGGAGTCCGTCCAGAAGCTTCAGCTTTTTGCAGCATCCCACGAAAACAACCTGGTATAGCCGGCGCCGAAGGCGGGTCGTCTCATCAAGCCGTCTGGCAAACACAGCATCCCTCTCCGGGTTGGCTTCTGGGAGAGTGAACGGGTCGGCGACATGCCCGCGGTCCGCCGATATCGTAACGTGCACTGGCGGGTAGAAGCCCTGAGTAATCGGATTGTCCCGCAAGTCCAATTGTGTCAGGTGCGGGAAGTCTGTTAAAAGTTCCGTCACTGTCGTCGAGTCCGACAGGCGGTTCCCGGCCACAAGGAGCTTCTTGAGCCGGGGAACGAATCGAATAGGTGAAAGGTCCGCGATGGCGTTGAAATTCAGGTTCAACGATCGCAGATTTGGCATCAGCTGGCCAACTCCTTCCGGCAAACACCGCAGTCCACAGTTGACCAGTTCGAGCAACTGGAGGTTAAGGAAGTCTACCTTGGGCTCGAAAGTGCCAATGTAGTTGCCAGAGAGGAACAGCTTCCGGACCTCGTAAGCCGACGAGAGGAAGGAAAGATCCAACTGAAGGTCACCGCGCTGCTCTCGGAGAGAAAGGCTGTCTAGGTGGCGAGCCTTGGTGAAACCGGTGATCTTGCTGATGCGGTTCCTGTCCGCGTGGAGCAGGCGAATGGCCGGCAAGCGACTGATGTCGAGCTCTAGGACGTCGTTGTCGCTAAGATCGAGATACCGCAGGCCGTCCATGCCTTGCGCGTCCTCGGCCGTGAAGCTTTGCAGGCGGTTGTTGGCAAGCTTGAGTGTTTGCAAGGACGAAAGCTGTCCAGCGTTGCGAATCTCAGCCACCTTGTTCCCCGCCAAATCCAGCTCGGTCAGCCGGTGCAGCTTGGTGCTTTCGAAATCGGCCACCTCGATGAGGTTGTTCCGCGCCCGAAGCGTCAAGAGCCCGTCATGCTGATCCAAGCCGTCCAGTGAAGTAAGCTTGTTGTTATCGGCCCGCAAGCTGCGAAGATGGACGAGGTTCTTCAGGGCTGACAGGCTGGAAAGATCATTGTTGGAGATATCGACGTATTGCAGGTTGGCGAGATGATCCCACGACGTGAGTTCCGTCAACATGTTGTGCGTCATCTTGAGTTGTCTGACAGAGGCCGGCACTCCATCCAGGTGGCAGAGTGTGTTGTTCGACGCATCGAGGCTCACCAACCGCCCGCAAAACTCGTCCAACATGTGCAGGCTCGATAACCGCCTTTCGCTGATGTCGAGTTCCGTGAAGTCCTCCCAGTACGGCTCAAATGGCTCAATCTCCGTCAGACGATCGACGAGGTCCCGGACTGTCATGGACAAAACCTTCTTAGACCCATTGCCAGTGACGAGTCGCTGGTCTTCGACAATATAGCTTACTTCGAAGCCAAACGACTTCTCGTGGTGGTTCATGGTGAAGTCGGACATGGGGCTGAGCGACAGGTTGCCGACGTTGTGGCTAATGATTGCGCTCGCATCGGCGTAGAGCCCTCCCATCCGAGTCTTGCCTGGAGTCTTGATGATGAAGCTCAGGCTCGTGTCTTGCTTCTCCCGAGAGACCTGGCTGAGGGCACTATTGTCGGCCAGGATACTGATCTGTCGTTCATCGGCATTGGCTTCAATCACACTGTCCTCGTCACGTTCGTCAATTCGAGAAACGGGGCGAGGCACAAAGGATTGACCACGCAACGAGAATTGCCTCGACGGGCCACGAGCAGGGGCGGTACGTGGGCGCGGTTGAAGCAGGTTTCGCCGCGCGGCTTTCGTCAAGCTCTGGTACTTGCTCCGGTTCGAATCCTCCGTGACGAATCCGGGGTCCACGAAGCTGCCCTCGTCGTCTTCGAGACTGTCGATGTCTTCAGCAGCGAGGTCTTGGATGATGGAGGCGATCGGCGAAGAGAATGATATGGTCATTCGCCTCCGGGACGGTGATGAGTCAACGATGCGATCCTCGTCAAGCTGGATCTCGTGCTCCACGTCTCCATCACTCGCTGCTTTGGTCCCAAGCTTTCTAAACTCGTTCCTTGCCTGCAATCCGATATCTCGGGGTAGCGCTGCGTCAGGCGACAACGTCACAAAGCCTCTTCCAGATGCGTTCCTAGGTGTATCCGGAGACGCCATGGGCGATTGTGTCCTGTTTGCCTCTCGCTCCTCGGCCTCTTTCTGTGCGGTCACCAATCGCAAATGCTGCATTTCCTTCGTAATGTCGACGGATAGATCAGGAATACTCGCAAACGGATCATCTTCGCTATCCTCCGACGGGACAACATGTGGGCTTCTAGGCCGAATGCTTCCGCCTTTGCGCTTAATCCAGATATTCTGTTGCCGATCGAGATACATGCTGCCGACCTGATCCGGTATCAGGTGTGAGACGCTCTGTGGCGCAATGGTTTTCCGCGACTCGGAACCCCGGGATGACCCCGTGTGCATGGTATGGTTGGTAGACGCACCAGACGAATGTGTCCCGAAGTCGTAAAAGCCATCGGGGTCGTCCCGTTGCTTTCTTGGGTTCGCGCTGATGCGGATGTTGGGAGGGTCGCTGATGGTCTCGTCTCCTCCGAGATACTGGAGACCATCGCTGTTGTTGTGGTTGTTATTTTTGCTGCGGCTTCTTTCCTCAAGTTGCCGCTCAACCTCCTGCGCGACTCGGATAGCATCCTGCGCCTCGTCCATCGACCTGAGCGATGATGTAATGACGTCCCCCATGTCGCTGAGTTCTTGGTACTTTTTCAGGTAGTCGAGAATCTCTGGGTTCTCCTGTCTTTGCGGTGCCCTTTGCACCGGCTTCCCTTCCCGGCTCGGGGGGCGAGAGAGCGGTTCCCTTGTCGAATCGAGCGAGTCTTCATCTACTGCCTGGCTTGGCTCGCCGTATTCCGCATCAGATTCCTCCACACTCGTCAGGCCACTCGGAGGCTTCGCCCCGTTCCGAATCATGGCCATGATCTTGCCAGCCTCATCAAGGAAGTCCTGTGTTCTGATCGATGGCTTGCGGTCCGTGTCAATGGTCGCACTACGTTCATTGGCACTCGACGTAAACTGGGAGCCGCGGTGAGGAGACCGACGCTGCGGTTGGTCATCCAGCTGATCATCCAGCCAGTCGTCCTCAAATGAGAATTCCCCAGGTTGTAACGAGGACCTTGAGCTCGGAGTTGGCGTCCGTGGCCGAAGCATGTGACGTGCTGCGAGGACGGTGGGGTGAGCTCTTTGTTGCAAGCTTCCGGGACGGGCATCTTTGCGCTTCTTTCCCATCATACTCTGCATCAAAGCATGGGTTTCTTGAACGGTATCCAGCAGAGCAAATCGCTCTTCCCGCCCGTAGGCAATGTCGGACTTGTGGAGCGTTCTTCTGCGCTTCGGTGTCGGATCTTTGGATGGGGAGGTGCGAGGCCGCTTCCCTTCGGAGCCTGTATCACGTCTCTGGGGCGTGCCAAGCATAAAGGCAGCAGACCCGGCGAACGGGATTTTCTGTACACTTCCTTCACTGCCGGAAGGGGTGTGCTTCGAAGATGAAGCAGTTGTGGTACCCGACTTTGCTCGCTTCCGGGGAACAAACATTGACGCTTCATCTGGAGTCGGCGAACCAGGAACAGCCTCAAACCGTAGGACAGACTCCTTGTCTTCATCCGGTAGGTGTTGCGACTCTTCCTCGGCTTCTTGAAATTGAGAGTCCTCTTCGAGTCGGATGGAGATGTCTTGGTTGAACTGGTAGCCTTCAAGATCCCCGGCACCAAACTGACTGACTGAGCGGGAGCTTGCAGCTGTTTGCTGTGCTGGGACGGGCAGGTAATCACCAGGAGCAGTATGTGGCCGTCTTCGTCCTGCCTGCTGCGAAGACTCGCGGCTGAGGGACTCGCGCGAGGGCCCTGCCATTTGCTCCTCAAACTGGCTGATGCGCCGCAATAGGGTTTGATTCGTGAAGGTGTCGTAGGGCCCGAAGAGCTTCAAGGGGCTGGTACTGCTAGTCCCAGCCGTCCCGGATTTCTCGGGGCTCGGGTTTGGTGCGCGGGGAGGCGGGGGGCTTGGATTCTCATGCTGCAGCGATGAAGTGTAGTCTGGCGAGTAGGTTCTGACGCTTGGAAACTGCTTAGGCGTGCTTGCCTGGAGGGACTCTTCGGGGAGCATCTCAGATGTGTCAACACCCATGCCGGGGCTCAAACCCCGGTACCTGAAGGAACCATCGCCAGATCTACCCCCACGGCGTATGTTGAGAAAGCCACCGCGTCTTGCATAGTCCTCGGTTGTTTCTATCTTGTCGGTTTCGGTATCATCGAGGGTGCCATCCGCATCAAATCTAAGCTCGCCCTGGGAGTCGAGGAGCATCTGATCGATTTGCAGTTTCTCGAGCCGATCTTGGAGTTGGTCGACGGGGAGAGTGGCGGGTGCTGATTCGCCTTGTCCTTCATTCTCTTTCTGGCGCATGAGGGTAAGGACTATGGGGCTGAAATCCTCGTTTCGGATGACACTCTGTCCACTGGCCTTTCGCGTTGCGTCATTCGGGGGTGCCAAACCGGACATAGAGGTCGCGAGGCTCGGTTCCCGAGGGTAGCTGTCACGGTATGGGCTGGGCTCGCTTAACTTGCTTTGGTCGATGCAGTTGTCGGTCGATGGTTTGCACTCCAAGTGAGGCGGGCGTATCCTAGGGCTCGGGCTCGGGCTCGGGTCCATCTGGCTTCTGCCATCCGACTCATCTTCGTCTTGGTCTCCTTCCATGTCCTGGCGCCGGAAGAACGGGGGGCTTGACGGTAGAGTGGTATTGTGTCGTACGCTCTGGTCTGCCAAGGTGCTGTCCTGGTAAGGAGAAGGCGGCTTGAACATATTTTCTAGGCCGGCAGCCGCAGAGCAAAAGAGGTCCCTTTGCTCGCCGTATGCGACGTCTCCGTAGACCAGTCTGCGCTTCCATTCTGGGGTGTCGGCTGGACCCCTTAGAGGCGATGACTTAGTCGACATGTGATGTATCGTGTTATGGATAACAGAGCCGTTGGTGGATGCCGAGAGGGCGCGGCTGGGTTGACGCGATTGCTCGTTGGGTTTGATCTCGCGGGAAAGTTTCGAAGGGCCCCGTTGGGAGAGAGGGAGGTTGACATGGTTGGAACTCCGTTCGCTCAGGACGCCGGCGCTCTTGTCGCTCATTCCTGCACTCGATGGCCGCGTCCTACTTACGGGAAGCGGGATACGACTGCCAGATCCTTTCGCGTTTGGTGTCTTGTTGTTCTCGGCCGGCTTCAGAGGCGGGAGCTGGGCAGATGGTGAGGTCTCAGAGCCAGCCTGTGAGGGCCAATCCTCCGATAACGAGTCGAGCCAAGCATGAGCGGCCATGGTGCGTTGGCCGATGCGATCGAGATACGGGAGGGTTATAGACTATAACCAGTCCATCGAGCGGGTAGTGGATGGTTCGGGAAACAGAGTCACGGTTTGCGTGTTTGTTATCGCGATTATGCTGTGTTTACGCGGGCAATTGCAATGCAGACGTCGCAGATTTGAAAATGCAGGGCGAAAAAATGCAGGATGGCAAGCTGATGAAAATGGCGAAAAGACTGCTGGCGAAAGCGCCCCGGTTGCCTGCGCTGACTACTGCGAGGGACTGGTTCGTGATGTGGGAAAAACGAGGTGTTGGGTATTGAATTGTGCTGTATCCATTGTTGCGTGGGGAACGCGGTTCGAGAACGATCGCGTTTGGGGCCTGGCGTTATGTCAATCCCACCTGTCCAGGGCCGCTTCCAAGAATAAACACAGCCGATTCCAATGTTATGCTGATTAGCAGAGCGGAGCGTTGCTGAGTCAACCGCCACAGACCAGATTCTGACCTGTCCGGGGCCTTCACGGCCCATGACCGTGACCCAAAATTCCCCGATCGTCCGATTAGCTCTTATCGTTGTATCGGGTCGTGGGGGAGGGCCTTCCCTTATGTAATCTTTGCTACGTTTCACCACTTTTCGACTTTACGCGAGGTCACGTGCAAGTCAGCAGCACGCGCGCCCCGTCGCGTCGCCCGGTGAACGTGCACAGATCTGCGACCCACCAAATTCCGGAAGCGTCCCTCTTTGTCCGCCTCTTCCTATTGTCCTTGTTTGGACAGCAGCGCATTCCCCTCTCGCCTTTGCAACAACCGCCGACCACCGACCGCATTCCGGACTAACACCCGGCGCCAATGCGACCGCAGTGCCGTCGACTTCGTTACATCTTTTTTGGTTATTCGAAGCAGCCGATGATTCGCATACTTCAACTGTTTATACATGGCAACAATGGGCCCTCAGGACGCATGGAAAATCCGCCATTTGGACGATGAACCTCTATACTGCGAGGCGCCTCACGATGAAGCCGATGTCCTGTATGCAGGATCCGACGACGAATACTACGACAGCCCCGACGCCAGGAAGCTCCGGATCGAACAGGCTGCGATCCGCTTTCTCCAAGGCCACACACCAGTCCTGCTCACCACAGTTCTCAGAGGTCCGTTCGAAGACTCAAAAGGGTGGGTGAACCCATGGCAATCCAGAAAGAGAAAGGCGCTGGCGGCATCCGCTCCAGGACCTTCACCAGCTCCGATGCCAGAACCCACAGCAGACCTTCAACTACCCAGCACCGAAGCCCTGGAGACTAGAAGCACGACATCCTGCCACTTGCCAAGTCCGCGGAGCCTCGATCAAGTCGCCGTCACCCCGCATGCGTTCTTGGAGGACGAAGAGGTCGAACGAGTCGAATCATGGAGGAGTAATACGCAGTCTGCAAGCAACGCTCAGGACGAAGCTTGGTCGTTTGACGCCTCGCTTTCGCAGTCTCAGCCTCAACATCGACGGAAACGACGGCTGGCAGGGTCAGAATGGCTCAAGAGAGATGACAAAAAACGTAGAAAGACCGATGATGATGCACACGGTGCTAGAAGCCCCTATTTTCCTGTTCGCCGCAGCACTCGAAGTCCACGTCGCCATCTGTCAGACTCAAAGTCCCAGTCGCGGCAAAATCAAAAGGATGATATCGCGGAGAATGACACAGCAAGCTTGGAGGGCTCCGAGATCGGCTCTGAACTGCCCTTCAAAGCTTCGCAAGCAGGTTCAACCCGAATTTCTCACAAAATGTCGCCACATGTCATCCACAAGCGCGCCGATGCTTCCCAGGAAATGCCGGCATCGTTGAGCACACCCGTTCAGACTCCACAGTCTTCCAGGAAATCAAGGATGCCACCTAAAAACGCCGCAGAAGAATCCGGACCTCGCAGCAGTGGTATGTCCATGATCCATCAAAGAGCTGGCGGTGATGTCGAGGTCAAGAGTGAATTCGAGACCCAACAAGACGAGAGTTTCATGTTTCGCGCAAGGCCCCGGAGCCACGCTCTGAATATTGAAAACCTCAGCCCTATACGGAGAATGTCTTTCGGTCGGGCCTCCTCGCCTGCGTCCACAGTTTCCTCTAAGATGGAATCACATTGTGAGATCATGGACCTGGATGGGGATACCTGCATGGCTGACGACACCAAAGCGACCTCGCCTGAATCGAGTGCGGGGAGAGAGGGAGAGCGCGAAGAAGCGCTGGAGAAAGACGCGGAAGCGGCGACGGAGCATAAGCCCAAGAGTGAATCGGAGACCGATGAATCGCAACCCGAAGTTTCGGGTGAGCCCTCGGTTCCTGCCCTCGATGCGAATATTTCTGATGCTACAAGTCCAACAGACGTTGAAGATCCAGAACAACCGGAAAGGACCAACCAGTGCCTGCCAACCAAGCAGGAGTTTGTGGTTGAACGAGTATTTGACAGATCGAGCCAAGAACCGACGGTTGTTGCACACTCTGCATCCCAAGAGGAGCAAGACAAAGATTCAACCGACGCTATAGGCCGCATCCCATTGCCGCCGATATCAGCGAACCAACATTTGGAGTTGGCCCAACCCATAACGCAGCCTTCGGCCCCGCATGACAACGCCATACCAATGACCTTCTCTCAAAGCCCTTGGTCGAAGCTGAGCCAGGTGACCACGAACAGTCCTTATCCAGTCAACAAAGCTGGCGAAGCATACCAACAACCCGGCAACGTCGAATCTTGTGTTAGCAGAGGAACTGCAAGCCAAGCTACCCCAGCAACATCTCCCACAGCAAGGGAACCTACTCCGAGCTCTGCGGGACAGGAACCTACTTCCCAACATGAGGATACGCCGTTACGCGCCCAAGACAATGTGAGGGTTGAGGAGATACTCAGTCAGCACGATAGTCCTGCTGTACCTACCTCTCAACAGACTCCGTGGAAGATGGACATGCCAGACATGGGTCCGCTTAAGCACCCACAGCCCCTCCCAGAAGACGATCACGAGAGCTTTTTGCGTCCCGAGTGTCAAAGTCCTTGGGCCCCGAGCCTCGAAACGATTTCAAAGGCCGCACCAGAAGTCATCAAGTCCGCCTTTTTCAATACTGCAAGGCCAATCTCGCCGCCCTCTCTTTCACCGTCGTTTTTTACGATACCCTTTACGCCTGCCGGCAATCGTGTCTCCGAAACTCAACAATCCGTTGATGCCGAGGCCGCGAAGTCCAGCTCGCCCGAGCCTGTCTTTCCAATCAAGTCGTTCAAAAACTTCATGTCCCCCTCGCCCGAGAGATCTCGGCGCCGGCCAAACAAGATCTCTTTGAGCGACGGTAACCTTCCCAGCACTCAGCACCTCATCGCCGCCACGACCGATAACCCCTGGGACAGCGTGCCCAAGTCTTCTAAACGAGTCAGATGGGCACCGTTACCCCACGGAGACGATGGCGAGGAAGACGGGCGCCCTCAGACGCCCACAGGGCCCAGAGCCTCCTCTCCTCCGCCAGAGATGGCCGTGGCCGACCTACCAACTGGCAACGAGGACCAATTCCAGAGGCATTTCCGTGTCGTCTCACAACGCAAGAACCTTCGCCATCACCTCCTGCCGTCTGCGTCTCAGCAGATGCTGAAAAGCCCATCTCCCATGGCCATGGCAGAGGCCTTTGTCGCAGCAGACTCCTTCAGGGCACCCCTAGGTCCTGACACTGTCATATCTGTTGGTACAACACCGGCGCCGAACAATGCTGAGAGCCAGGAATCTGCGATGGACGACGTCGACGACGTTCTGCGAAACCTGAACGAGTTTATTGAGATGGTTGACATCGAGACTGATCTGGCGCGGGCCAAAGATGAGGAGCAGATGAACAAGAGGCGACGGCAACCGCAGAGCCAGATTCAGGGGGGAGATTTTGCCAATGGACTCAACCTCGACG
Source organism: Colletotrichum lentis (assembly GCA_003386485.1). Lineage (NCBI taxonomy): Eukaryota > Fungi > Ascomycota > Sordariomycetes > Glomerellales > Glomerellaceae > Colletotrichum > Colletotrichum lentis. The sequence goes on from NWBT01000050.1 coordinate 736,867, forward strand.
GGATGATGGATGCAGGAGTGTGGAGTTAAACATGTTGGCTGATCAGTGAGAAGAAATGGTCTCTCGGGGCGAGGATTATCATGCAGGGATATTGCGTGTTCAGACGACGAGAAGAAGCAACGGCGTGTTCCAGCGTCCTTAAAAGTCTTTTTATCAGCGAGGTGTTTAGGTTTCATTATTACATACATACCAGGGTTGGAAGGGAATACTTAGCTTTGTCGACGATCTGAGGGTGGACAGTTGTTCCATAGGCCATGGTGTTGTAGCCACGACCAGGACCTGCCCAGCTGTGCGGTCTATTGAGTCAAATCACGCATCAAGTTATCTTGTCTGATGCTGTCCGCTGAACCTTCTTTTTTTTTTTTCCGATCCTATGCATGTCCGCTGGTGCTACCGTGCTTTCCAGCCAAATGTAAGGACTGCAGGTCCTTAATAGGTGTGTGTGTGTGGTGCATTGATGGCACAAAGTGCCATCACTGGTTGATCTTTTGGGCGTTATGCCTGAATGGTCTATGGACGGGCTTAGCACACCACCTGAGTTCCCTGACACCAAAGCTCTTCGGCGGCCGCAGGGGACGGGACTGTCATTTTCCCAGACTGCCTCTTACCACGCCCTCCTAAAACACGTTGGGATGTTGAGTAGTATGGGTTCTAACAAGAAGCCATGGGTGGAAACGAAGTAAAAGCCGGCAAGCACCCCGTAATATACTGGCAAATTCGGTTCCTTTCGTCCCTTGTGTTCAACCCGGCGGGCAACAGATGGCGAACGAGGCTCAAGCGCTTTCTGTGCCCGGGACGGACAACGAAAACACCCATGTTCGAGTATTTTTTTGCGTGTTACAGTGAAGAAATAAACTGACAGATTGGGTACGACATTCTCTTGTGTGTCCAGGAGATTGCAATAACGAAGCACGTACATGCCCAAGTCATCGGCTGCTAGTCTACGGTCTGCACCTAATCATGTTGATTTAAAGGCTACTTTGGCGGGATTCTGCAAGATTGTGAATCGATTCATTTGTACGAGCAATGGATAGGCATATGGTCGATCCAACCTAGATGTACTGTGACGAGAAGGAGAAGAAGAAGAATTCTCTCTCCTGTCACCGTCAGGCAATGAATGCTGTGCCGCAATACAGAGTGTGTCCTCACTTTCATAGCACATGACCTGTTGGAGCGCTCCAGACACCCGCGGTGGTGGAGGACGTCGTCAGGCAGCACTACAGGGCTGGACCTGGTTGAGAGGGAAACGCGGAAGCGGCGACCGAGCCCCCCACTCTCTACACGTGTACGTAAAAGTAGGACCTTGTACCCAAAGAAGTCTATTGGCGAATGACTTGCGCTTCCTGGTTAGAGACGGTGACGGGCGGGCCGGATCTCTGGCTCAGAAGTCACTGCCACTGGCAGCAACTCAACTGCAAAAGGGTCTAGAAGAGTGGATATCGAACATGGGACATGGGGCATGGACATGGATGGACATGGACATGGACATGGACAGGGGGAGGGTGTAAGGCAGATTCTGGATCGCTCTGTTGGAACTGAGAGCAGGGTCTTTTGACGTTTCTTCCTGACTCTTCTTCTTCCCCTTTAGAACCCTTTCCATTCCCTTATCCGTCTGCCCAACTTGTGTGATTGCCGCCGGGATTATCGNGGGCCTTTTGATGTTCCGTTGGCTCGAACATGGGACACGGTCGATGAGGTGATGATGATTTCTCAGTGCGAAACCCCCCCTGTCACCGTCAGCTCGGAGTGAGTCCGAACGATTGGTCGACGATAACGCACATTTTTGCAGCGCAACGCCCGGGGTCCGTCCTGTTTTGTCGTCCATCGCCCTCCCCCCTCAACTCAAGTCACCAGACACCAGAGAGTGGCAGAGACACATCCCCCAACGCCCCCGAGGGCGAAACTGCATCCAAATCGCCTGTCTCCCCGTGTTGACGGACTCAAAAATAACCTTACTTGCCTCCTCCACCGACGACAGCCAGTGAACGGACCGACGTGTCTGCGTTCTGACGGGGTTCCGATGCGCTACGCGCCGATATGACGTGCCGGGCCCCGTTGCCCGTATGGCAGCGCCACCTTTGTTTCTCGTTTACAGGCGATCGGAAGCCCTGCCCTCCTCGTGAGTCGCCATCCTCCCCACAAAGCTGGTCCGTCACTCGAGTATGCACGTCTCTCTGACTGTCTCCTCGGCCGTGGTAGGCGAAGGCTACGAGGTGAGGGAGCCTGGAGACACGGGCGAAAAAAGACAGCCAAAAGAACGCAGCAACTCCGGATATGCATCTCCAAGGTCCAAATATTGCCCCGTGCTGCCTGGTAACAGTGGGCAGACATCCATTGGCGTACGGATACCCTTGCCGGCACGGATAGAGAACCCCATCCCCACCCCCCCCCCTGTTGTCCAAACATGCACGGTTCTTTCAGAGTCGCTCTTGAGTCTTGATGGAGCCATTCAAGGGTAATACTACAGACAGAACCGAGGAGATGAAGCACGATGCACAGCAGACGGACGAACCTTTCGGGCAGCCCCCCTGTTTGGCTTCACTTTCACTCTAATCTCGAATCTGATGCACGGCTGCGCTATTGAGACCCCAAAAAGCCTACAGCGCCACGGGGCAAAAGCAGCCACGGCGCTGCAGGTGCCATCACAACCTCATCAGTGAGCAGCCCGAGATGGCGGACAGGGGGTGACAGGGGGGGGGTTTAGGGGAGTGGTCCATCTCACTCGGCCGATTCCGCACGTGTAGACCGGCCAAATGTGGAGGGGTTGCCCGACACCTGAGAGTCCTCTTTGGTGCGCGCGGAAACGGATGCTAACGAAGGATGCGGTATATATCCCCGGTAGACTGTATGTATGCAGTCTCCGGATAAGCGGCGCCACAGGGATCTTACCAGCCAGCCGTGGCCATGCCCAACAAGCTCAAGATGCTAAGCGGCGTGCCGCCGACAGGGCTTAGAGAGCGAGTGCCCCCGAGATGCTTGATGCTTGGATGCGAAAGGGCTGGCAGGAAGCTCCATACCCTCCGTTATCCGTAGTCCACACAACCGAGAGTCAAGCCAGTCGATGGGAAGCGAAGAGAGAAGATCTCCTCTATGTACACGTCCTGCCATCCTTCCGGGGCGTGTTACTCTGCCGATCCCTTCTGTCTTCGTATTACATGGACCGTCACCCTATGGGGAAAGGGTTCCTCCCTTTTTCCAACGACATCCAGTCTGAATGGCGGCGTATCGACGACGGTGACTTCGACAGTCACTACCACCACCACCACCCGTCTTACTCACTCTTACTCACGCCCGACCTCGTGAAGCGGCCTCTCCCTCACACCGCCGCAATCATGCCGCTCCCAGAGATAACGCACACGGTGCTGGGCTGAGTCGGGCGAGGCAATTTCCCACGGCACCGGCGGCCGCGCAGGGTGGCTTTTGGCTTGGCCCGCTGCGCACTCTCCGTCGCGTCGTAGTTGAGCGGCACAGCAGGCACCAAAGGGCACCAAAGGACACAGCAGACACAACAAGCACGGGGAGTCCAACGAGATGGAAGACGATACCCACTCGGCAGGTACTGCCCAAGCACGTTTACGCTGTTCAGCGGCCGCTCCAAGAGCGTCGTGTCTCTCCTCGAGTCCCCCCCCCNCCCCCCCCCCCTCCCCCTGGTGTACCTGAAGTGGCCATATCGGGCAAGCGCCCTCCGCAACCCTGCAGAAGAAAGACTGTTTTACGGTGGGAGTCTGGCGCCGTCTTAGTTCGAGCCGCATGCGCCGCTCTCGAGTTGCCTCACCTGCCCGCCCGGGCGCTCTCACGATGGGGTTAGGTTCTCGCCATGCCGGGGGGGGGGCTCCCATGATTCTACTGTACCCGGAGGGGGGCGGCAATGCGGCGCTTCCTGTTGGTACGTCGTGGGTTGGAGGACTCTCGGGTAGAATGGCTACGGGAAATGATGGAGGAGGAGGAGGAGGACCTGCGAGGTAAAACCCGCCGTCCCCTCGCAGTGAGAGGGCATCCCATGATACATACATAACGCGGGCGTCGTC
>NWBT01000050.1:763000-781505 GCA_003386485.1 Colletotrichum lentis
CCCCCCCTCCCCGGAAGTACACTATCTGGTGCTTGCCTGCTTGCTAACCTCCCAAAACCTTCTCTCCTGGGTCCTGGGTCCTCCTGCCTTCCCTCCTGTTCTCCTTTGACTTCACATCGCCTCGTAATACCTCATCCTGCGTCTGTCTTTTGCCTCGAGCTCTACACATCTTTTGCCAGCAGCTCACTTCAACCACGCCCGACGACTCCTTCGACTCACACCAATAACGCACGCTCACGAGTCACACACCTTATTACACATAGCGTGGTGCCAACGGCGAATCATCCCACTCCTTCGTACGATCACGGATCTCGTGTTCCGACCAAACCTTCCATCCGCAACCTACTTATCCGGTCCTTCCTCGCGTGCTTTTGAACATCTGCGCTCTTCACATCCAGCCCGGTCCGTCACATACTACCACCCGACTCTGCCCCACGATACCATCATGGCCACCTAAGCATCGAATTTGTCGCTGCCTTTCGATTTCTCGGCCGCCGCACGAGCCTCGTTCTACGTCCTCGTACGCACCTCAGCATGTCGAATCGCCGATTGAGACTTACCCGACCAGTCCATTCTCAACCCTTCTTCGCATACCATGGAACCGCAACATCTTCCTCACCCGAGGAACTCTCATCATCCTCACCTACAGACAATCGTCCCGCCTCTCTCCAACATGTTACCTTTGAGGTCTTCCGCTAGTACTCCGATGACCTCGCCTGGCCTCTTCAGCCCCTCGAACCCACGTCCGAAAATGAACTTCCCGATCCAAGCCTCGTCCGACTCAAACACCCCGATTGTCGAGACCAGCAGCCCTTACCTGCACCCACTACAAAAGCACAAAGTCAGAGAGTGAGTGTCTCCCTCTCGTCTGTCCTCGTTATGCCCTTCATCCCGCGCTATGGTTGTAGGTTCTCCGTGGGCCCCCCTTGGCCACACCTCGATGGGCTGGCTCACCAGTGGCAGGGGGGAGGGGACAGATTGATCGCGGACCCCGCGACCGGGGGAGCGCAGTCCGATAAGCTAACCATGTCAACCTGATAGGACACACAAAGCCCTTATTGATTCCGATAGCATCACCGGTCGCAAACTCATAAATCAGTATGAGGTCATCGAAGAAATCGGCAGGGGTATGCATGGAAAGGTCAAGCTCGCCCGGAATCTCGAGACGGGCGAAAACGTCGCAATCAAGATCATTCCCCGCTACTCAAAGAAGCGTCGACTCGGCAAGGTTATGGCCATGTCTCCCCAGGAGAAGACGATGCGCGAGATTGCCATCCTCAAAAAGATGAGACACCCTAACGTCGTGTCGCTGCTTGAGATCATCGACGACCCCGAACTGAAAAAGATCTACTTGATCCTCGAACACGTCGAGCTGGGGGAGGTCGTCTGGAGAAAGAAGGGTCTCCCTCACATCTGCCACCACGAGCGTCGCCGCATCGAGAGAGAAGCCCGTGGCGAGCCCCCGACACCCGAGGAGGAGCAGTACGGTCTGATCATGGAGAGGCGCCTGGCCTTGAAGGAGCTGAAGCGTGCCAAGATGTCCCGGGCCAATCTGGGCGTGCACGACTTTTGGAGCATGGAGCACGGCGCGTCTGACGACGCCAGTTACGGTTCACAGTCCCGCGTTCCGTCTAGAGATGATCTGGGCAACTTGGACCACGTCAGAGGCGAAGCTTCCCAGCCGAACTCCTTGCAGGCATCGCGAGCCACGTCGAGAGCCCCGTCGAGAGCCCCGTCACGGTCTCAGTCAGTAAAGTCCGTCAGCGGCGACGCCGCCGTCTTTGACCAGGAAGCCATCGAGGCCGACGACATGGAGACGCCTGGTCCCCAACGAAGCAACCCGGGTTCTGCGACTGCACTGGACGGGACCATGTACGGCGCCTACATGGAGGACGTTGCGTTGCGGGCCCGTTCGCCCAGTATGGCTGATTCCATCATCTCGCACATGTCCTCGGTCGACTGGAATTCCCGCATGCACGATCCCTTTGCCGAAGACTTTTCCTACGTTCCCTGCTTCACCATCGAACAGGCAAGAACCACTTTCCGAGACACTGTCTTGGGACTGGAATACCTGCACTACCAGGGCGTCGTGCACAGGGACATCAAGCCCGCTAACTTGCTCTGGACCAAAGACCACCGGGTCAAGATTTCCGATTTTGGTGTTTCGTATTTCGGCCGCCCAATTCGAGATGGTGAACCGGATGATGAAACAGTCTCAGAGTCGGAAGCACAAGACTTTGATGACGACCTCGAGCTGGCCAAGACGGTTGGCACGCCGGCCTTCTTCGCGCCCGAACTGTGCTACACAGATGCCGACCGCATGGAGCAGCCAAAAATTTCCGAAATGATTGACATTTGGTCGCTGGGTGTGACGCTCTACTGTCTGATATACGCCAGAATTCCGTTCCAAGCCGAGGACGAATGGCAAATGTTCCGCAAGATCGCCACCGAGGAAGTTTTCATCCCGCGCAAGCGCCTCAAGCCTGTGGATCCGTCCACACCCCCGAACTCGGAGTCTCTCTTCAAGCGGCATAATGTGCCTCCCTACAGGGACGACAACGAGCTGGCCTACGAGGACATTGACAACCTCCTATACGATCTCCTCCGGCAGATGTTCACCAAGAACCCCGAGAAGCGGATTCGCCTGCGGGATATCAAGAGGCACCCCTGGATTGTCCAAGGTATCCCGAATCCCATTGCATGGATCGACGACACGGATCCGGCGCGGCCATCGCAGGGGAGGCGTGTGCAAGTCAACGATAAGGAGACGGCCCATGCCGTTGTGCCCATTGCTTTCCTGGAGCGAGCCAGATCTACAGTGAAGAAGGCTGTCGGGAAGTTGATGCACCCTTTAGGCGATCGAAGCGATAGTCGGTCACGGCGGAGAGCTGCCAGCAGTGCCGCCAGCTCGGCTGGAGACAGCATGTACAATGTGCCTCCCACACCGCACTCAAGAGAAGCCCGGCGGAAAAGCTTGAAGAGCGAAGACTACTTCTCCAACGTCAAGGACTTTGCCTTCAACTCTGAGCACCCGCTGGTCCACAGCCAAACGGCGTCTCCCTATGAGCCTTCCTATGACCCGCTCGCAACCGCCATCGCTCAGCCCGCAGGGGCTGCCTTGTTACATGCGCTCCAGTACGGTAGCAACGAGTCCAGGACGAACAGTGGCACGGCATCGCCGTCGGACCAGTCTACGATACCTGGGAACGGTGCCGCGTCGCTTTACAAGCCAAACCAATGCTCACAGAGTCCCTCGAACGGCAACAGCTATCTGATGCTGACGGCGAACTTGCCCGAGGTGAAAACGCTGCCTCCGACACCCTTCGTTGACCCGACACTCGCCGACCCACTGAACGAGATGCGGCAGACACGCGGATACGACGCCCTCACAGAGGAGGCTTTGCGGGCGCGTTCGGCCGAGCGTGGTGTCTTCAGAGAACAAGACAAGCGGGCTCCCGCGCAAGTAAGTGTCACAACCGCAAGCGTCCCGGGCACCCTTCACAGGATGCCCAGCCTCCCTGGCAGACCCCGGGCCATGCGCTCCGTCGACTTGGGCAAAGCGAAGCATGCCAGCAACGGTTTAGCTTCGCCGCTGTTTTTCTCGTCGCGGTCCGTAACCGGTTATCAGCATGGCCAACCTCAGTCGGATTCAAACATTTACGAGAATCAACGAGTAACCACCGACTTGGAAGAGAGACCTCAGACGGCTCACAGGATCGAGAACGTTCGGGACGTGCCGGAGGCAAGAACACCACCTCCCCGAAAGTACAACAACTCAACACCCGAATCATTCGCGCGGGCGAGAGTCGAGCTGCACCGTAAGCACATCGAAGAGTACCAGCACCAAGTCGCCCAGCAGGCCCTTGATGATGTCAGGTCGGACATTGCGGTTGCGGACCCTATGGAATATCCTTGCCCCGTGTCGCCCGACGACGAGTTCTTCGGCACGCCTCCGCCTCATGGTCGTGATTATACAACGGAGACGAGACAATCCTCCCGCTCGGCGTCCATTGGTGGCTTGGCTTCTCCCCTCACAAGCCCGAGCGACGTCAACAGCCCGATCTCATCCACCACTCCTCCTTCCAAGGAGGAGATGCTCGCCTTTCAGTCGGACCCGTCTCTGCCTGCGCTCCTTAGCGGCTCCAGCTCCGTTTCCGCCGACCTCGACGCCGAGCCTGTAGAGCCTGCTATTGTCAATAATAAGCAGGCCCTACTGGAAACAACGGACTCGCTGACACCTCCGGCTCTTGTCAAGGAGCCAATGGCTGGTTTCCCTCTGGAGCAGTACGAGCAGCAGGAGCGCTTTGAACAACAACACAACGCTTCGTTCGATTCTGGGTCGATACCTTTGCGCATCACTCCCAATACGACCTACAGGAGCCCACCCGCGATTCACCGCACCCCCGAGTTCAGCTCGCAGGATGAGGACGATGACGATAGCGACAGCGACGAGGGTCTGTTGATGGCAAAGTCTAAGAAGAAGAAGTCGACAAATGCACACGTCGAACGAATTCCATTCGGCGCCAGGCGGCGTGATACCAATGTGAGCATCGCCAGCACCGAGACGGCCAAGAAGGTTGTTATCCATGGCGAAGATGTTATCACATACCCCGATTGAACGTTGTGCATTTGTTTGCATGACGAGTAAATTACTGCACACCCCCAACTCAAACTAGATATTTTCAAACTGTATACTGGCTTCCAGGATGTCTTCCTGGTGCAGCGTTTATCTACAGGCGGCGGAACTATTGCATTTTCCCGTCAGACCTGCTGAACAATTCCCCGCGTTTTCTCTTCGTTTTTTGCAGCATATCCAAAGATCAGCATGCAATCAGATTGCACATCTTCGTCGGCAGCTTGTGCATCATGGAATTTTCCGACAATCTTTCATATAGAGAACGACCGCATTTGGTAGCAGCCGAAAAAGCTGGAGAGGAAGCAGAGTGGATCCAGTGTCGAAGGCTTCTCTGTTCTCTGTTGGGATGAGTGCAAGCTGCACCCTGGATGGGCCTATCCAAAGGAGCCGTACAACCACGACGGGGATTCTTGCTTCAACCCAGCAAACAGCTTACATACGCACGCCTCTCTACATTTGCCGGGGCTGCTGGGTCTCAGGCGGAGTATCCATCTAGTCAAACTTATACGGCTACACGCTGAACTGAGCGGACGGACGATTAGGGGTGGATGATTTGGCTGGCAGGTAGGGCCAGTGGGCCAGACGAATGACGAAGGCCAGGGGATGATGCCCACGAAGGGACATGTTGGCTCTTGGACTGGATGGCAAGTAATTTCGGAATAAGGGACACAAGAGGGTGCCTTACCAGCAGACTCTTGTCCCTCCCCGGAATTCCATTTCTCTTTGACTGGTAACTGGGACTTGGAAGGAAACATTCAGGGGTGGGTCTTGGTTTTGTTTCCAAGCATTTACTCTCATGCCCCATCACGCCTGCAATTTTGTCATTGTCTTTTCAAGCATCAGGAGCGAGGTTCAGGGAAGGGGTTCCTGCTTTGTAATGGTGGATAAAAATCTTTCTCTTGGAGCAACGGCGCTTTTCTTTGGGGGTGAGTTGTGGAGAGGAATTGTTCGTTTTTCTTACATGTAGCCCCCCTCCAAAGTAGCAGCGGCCGTGGGAGAGAAAGAGATGTGGTAAATGAGAGATGAGAAGGACAGAAGGCAGGCAGGGCAGCCTTTGTGTCTATGAATAGAGCAAACCCCATTTCTCTTGCACGACGATTGCCACATTCCTTGACATCTTAAGTTGTGATTATCTGCCCCTTTTCATCCTCGATGCCACACTTTACTCCGAGGGCTCAACACGCCATGCATGGATTGAAAAAAGCCCAGCCAATCGTCTCACAAAACAAGTCCCTTTTCTTGATAGATTGATGTCATTGGGACGGCGGACCGGACTCCAAGACTTTCGACCCACCCTTAGCTAGCCTTCCGATGGCTTCTCGTGCTACTGCAGTCCACGTCAACTAGACGAACACAGAAAACTATTTGCGTCGTCCGAGATGGAGTAGAAGGGGGCACCTCGACTCCATCGTACTCAGTGTACGTACGTAGGTAATCGAGATGCGCTATTTGGTTCAGTATTGGGCATGATTTGTAAACCGTGCGAATTTCTTGAGAGACCACAGGGATTGCACCAGAGGGGGAATGAATCGATCTAGTATCTGCCTCGTCCACTACGGGGCAGAGCCCGTTCGTTGTATCAGGTATGCTGACGAAGCTGGTATTATTACGCGATGCAAACCACTACCGGTCTCGGCCTCTCTTGCCAATCTTTCCACGGCGTTTTGTAATGGCCGTCACCTTGCAGCACTACAGTCGAGCCTTGCCTTCGAGTCGACAATTCGGACGAGTCCGTCATACAGGTTATTTGCCATCCCTTCTACCCCTCGAAGCTCTCCTCGCTCATGTCGTGTCGGCGTTGGGCGCCCCCATGACGCCACGCCCGAACCACTCGGCAATCGTTGAGAACCGGTCCTCGCTGCGCTCCAGCTCGGCCTTGAACAGCTCGTGTTTGCCCGCCGTCTCGATTTGCGTCTTACGCAGCGCGCGGATCGTTGCGTTGTCGTTGGCGCACTGCGGGCACTCGCCCTCGGCGCGCAGGCACCGCTGATGGAAGCTGTGCTTGCAGAGAAAGTGCACTGCTGGCAGGTCGAGCGGCGCCGTGCAGACGGCACAACGTGTCGACTGGAACACGGCCGGCTTGGAGCCGAGGTCGGCGAGTTCCGCCCGCTTCTGCTCCGTTTCGGCGCGGAACGCCGAGATGCGCCGCCGATTCGCCGCGATCTCTTTGCGCTCGCGCTCGATCGTGTCGTGGAGGTATGGCTTGATCATGCCCATGGTTGCAACGCCGCCTGATGAGCCCGACTGCCCGACGAGCGTCTGGATGACCTGCAGCGGCGCCATGAGGCCGTCCTTGTCGATCTTGTTGAGAACAGCAGAAAGCTCTTCTGACCCAGCCTCCTCGAGGATACGCGGGTCTGAGGTGAGGTACGCCAGGGCCGCCGGATACAATTGCGGTTCCTCAGGCCCGTATTTACGCAGCGCCTTTATAGCTCCGCGGGTATCTTTTGCTGATGTGTAAGACCGGAAGATGTCGAACAGCAGGCCGGATTGCTCCTTGACTAGAGTTGTGCCGTCCTTGAAGTTGGACAAGTGCGATAGAAGCAGAACATTGGAGCTCTCCATGGGAATGTCCTCGCCCTCGATGAGTTTCTTGGCCTTGTTCTCCCACTCTTCCCGGTGCTGTTCCCCCTTCTTCTCGTTCGACTTGTGAAGATACATCTCAAACAGTGTGGTATAAAGATCTGTTCTGTCACTCTCCTTCAAGCCCTTCTCCTCTAGACATGCCTCTAGGAAGACAATAAACTCATCCGGATGGTCTATGAACGAGGAGAAAGCCGTCCTCGGAGGTGGCGGAGTATACTTTGGCGCGGGAATGTCCTCGGGGTTCATGATGATTTGAGCATCGCCATTGATTGCTGAGGTTCCGTTCCCTGGTGTTGATGGGCTTTGCAGAGATGATGTGTTCATGTAGGGTAAAGGCAGGAAGTTGGAAAGGTTCTGTACTGCGCTTGCTGCGCCGGCAACCATGCCGCCTCCAGCAACAGTCTCTCCGTTATCCTCGATTGGGACTAGATGCAGTCTGGGCCGGTACTTGCCGGTGTAGTAGTCGACAAACACTGTTGTCGCATCTTTCGGGCAGTTCTCGATCAGGACTCGGGCATACTTTTTGAGACAAGGGAATGCCTTGAGAAACGTTAGTCAAGCTCAGAAGTCAAGGACCTATGAGACTCACTACTTCCGGGTCTTGATGCCAAATAAAATCAAGAGCCTCGTCATATGCCTTTGAGTCCTCTATGAGAATATCGACTACCAGGTCAATCTCGCCATGCTTCTTGGCAAGATAGGCCGCTTGATCATAGTATCCCCCTTGCCTGCACATGGAGATTGCGGTCTCCAAGTCGAATTTCAAGTCACCGGGTGACTTGATAAAAGCCTCCAGCTTGTCAATGTCTTTGAGTTTGGCATAGCAGTTGAGGAGCAGTGTTGTGTGATCGGAGGTTGCCTTGCGGTGCTCGTGTAGTTGTTCGAGGTACTGAATGAGATTATGTATCCGCTGAGTATCAAGAAACTGTGCATGCCCGTCAGTCTCAGCTGTTTTTCATATTCTTGCAGGTGAAACATCCATTACCTTTCTGATAACCTGCGATGGTTCTGTCGTATCAATCGCCTTGATATACTGAATCATAGCTCCGTCATAATCGGCTTTCTGGTATAAATAATCACCGAAGCGCCGGAAGATGCCACTCTGTTGTGTGGCATCCAAGCCCGACTTTTGTGCCAGTTCGACGGCCAAGGGAAACATGTTGCGCTGGTACAACATCTCGAGGCGCTGTTGTAATGATTTCTCGTGATACCGATTGACCTTTCCATCTTGTGTGAGAATGAAGAGATCGCCCCAAATCTGGAAGATGGCTTTGAACGGCGAAATCAGGGACTGTGTGTGTCCCAGGACCCTCAGATCTGGCTCAAGCAGAACAAAGGTGGATGCGTTGAACAGCGCGTCCGCGGCGCCGCCTCCAAAGCGACGACGCATGGTGTCGGTCGGCTTCTCGGTAGTTGAGGACGATGGCGGGCATATCAGGGCGACGTAGTCCTGGTAAATCGAGACCAACCGTTTTGCCGACTCGTACGCGCGTGGCGCTCCTCTACCCTCAAATGTGTAAGTGTAGATTGCATCTTCTCGAGCCACGACAACATCTCCCGTCTTCTTGTCAACCGTCATACAGTCGACGTGGCATCCCATGTCCTCAACAGTCTTTGGCGGGGAGCTGTGGCCTCTCTTCGAGATGCTCAACTTCAAGATCCGGGCGGTTGTTGAGATGAACAGGGTAGTGAGGCCCTGGGGATCGGTCATCAGCTCTACACCCGTGATGGGCTCCTCCGACTCATGAACAGTTCTTTGTCTAGCTCCCAAATCGTTGATTAAGTCGCCTCGGATCAGGGTTACGGTGCCGTTGGCGAAGCCGACCGCTACTTGCGTAAGGTTGTCGAGAACATCGATAGCCGAGATCTACATTAGGACCAAGTCAGTAAATGAATTGATGCTCGAGTGTGAGGTCGGTCGGCATTACGGGAAATTGCTTCTTGCCGTTGCTGATCTGCAAGGTGCTCAGGCATGTAGGCATGTTCGTCTTCTTGACCAGCTTGTCCAAGGCCCAGATCTTCAGTACCGGCTCGCTACTAAGGTCCTCCTGTACGAAGGTCAATTTCATCGTGCGCGCTCGGGCGGGTTTCGATTCAACCTACTGCGACCGTAACTAGTAAGCTCGTCCCCTCAATCTGGCGCATGTGGGTGATCGTTCCAACATCGTGAGCCTGGAAGCTCTTCACCACCTTCCAGCTCGATCCTACAATGCGAACGTATCCATCGTAGCTACCGAGGAACAGGCTGTCCGATCCCGAACAGACACTAGCGATCTCGTTGCTCTCGAAGAAGAGGCGGGTCTCGTCATCGGCAAGCCGGACCTGGCTGACGTCGAAGAAGTCGAATGCCTTCCACTGCGACAGACACAGTCAATATAAATCGTCGGGTGGGGACCACCGATAGGGGAAATTATAGCAGGCGTACCTGAAAGGCCATGACTACATGTCCTAGCGGCAGCGAGTCGTGGGAAGGGCAGAGTCGACGGCTGAATATGCAGCAATATTGTGGTGGTTGTTGATGAACGTCGGGTGGTTCGCGCTCCAATGACGCCGCTGTGGGGAGCTTGGAGCTGTCTGTCGTTGCTGCTCAGGTGGTGCAGCGGCGTCCGGCCAATGTGGACCCTGAAGCGCTACTGCACGCCACACGTGGCGTGCAGTTGCACCAGCCACACATCGTCGACCTATCCTGGCATTCTACTGTCGCAGAGGAACGCTGTCAAATGTCGCTTCTCATTCTTCGATATCGTTAAACGGTACGTCATGGATTCGCTGTTTCGGTAATCTGTCTAATGTGACTTTTATGGATTTCGGCTTGTCGCTCCACTCCGCTAAGAAGGCAACCCACAAGCACGCACCACACCACCCGTACTTTTTGAATAGTGTATCTTCTATGGCCGCGACTGTTGCAATAACCTTGTTCTATAGTTGTACATCCCTCTAGGGTGTCTTTGCCAAAGCAGTCTGTGTAAACTCTAGCGCCATTTATAGCGAGATCTGCCTTATTTCACCAAGCCGGATTGTTTCAAGCGGCTGCCAAAACTGCCCAGCTCTGTCACCTGGTTCGGCCTCAGAGTCCTCATGTCGACGAGAGGCACCATGGATGGTCTTCCATGCGCGCACTGAAAAGGGAATAAACATCGGCTGAGACGGAGCACAAGAGACTCACACTCGCCCCTGGATAAAACATCATTAAACATGATGGCGCCTACGCCAGTCAGTAAGAATGAAGCGTTCCTCGAGGGGATCACTCACTGCGACAAGATCTTGAGTTGAGCAAATCGAGAATTGTTTGAGGACAGCCGTGAAAGTTGGAAACCCAGTCAACGTCGCGATTGACAACTCCATTGGTGAGGGATACGGGTCGAGCTGGCGGCACACCCTCCTCCTCTGCTCTCCATATCTCCTGCCGAAGAAGATCGGCGAGTAGTCTGGGTTCTAACCGGCACCTTTCTGCAATGCTTGGCGGAAGACTCGTTACGTTCACCTTGGGGAGCTGTTTGCTCTTGTGCCGCCACTGAATCGACTCCGGCTCTTCAACCTCATAAAAGATGCCCCATCGGCGTATGTGGTGGGAATACTTGCGCAGCAGTTTGCATTCCTTGGCCGAGAACTCGAACTGAAGATGGTTCTCGAGCATTTCCGAGCGTGCTACCACCTCCTTGGACCCTGTTGCCGGATAAAAATAGTCCCGCATCAAGGCCTCAAGTTGACATCTTTCGTCGGCAGCGTGTTGATCTATAAGAACCAGCACAGAGCTGGCCCGCAAGCCTGGTAGATCACCGCCGGATATCTGGTCTCGCCTGAGTTTCACTAAGATGAACTTACGATCAACCTGAGAGACAACTTCTGCGCCCACCAGGGCAGCTTTGGAGATACGCCCCGACAATTTGATGTTGGAAGTATGAGTTCCATGGGAGCATCCGGCTTCCAAATCGAGTGATTGAATTGCTGCTCGATATGACCATCCGTCATCCAAACGACGCACAGGTGGTTCAGCAGGTTGGAAGACGGGATTTTCCCATCGAGAGAGCAACCCTTTAAGCCATTCGCTGGGCTGCTGTCGCGACTGAGAGCTGTTTGCTTTGAAGAATCGGGATGTCGAAACGGGTTCCAGATCAATAGTACTCGATAATTGAGCTTCATCAGAGGGTTCGCCCAAGCTCGGGACTCCTTCACCGTCCCTCGTAAGGCTCAAAGGTTGGGGATGTGAACATGGCTCTTTGGTGGTGGTGGCGATCGTTGGGCGTATACAAGTGATATATTTTGATGCCTGCTTCGGCGGGGAATCCGAGCAGAGGCCCTCAAAAGGTTTGCGCAGTAAATTACCCGCGTCGTCAAGAAAGCGCAAGCTGGGCTGCGTCGTGTCGAACTCCTCGGGGCTCTCGGCCATCAGAGGTGTGGTGGTATCTATAGGGGAGGGCATCGGAGTTGATGCGTGCGATTTGGTTTTCCCTTCTAGGACTCGTCCGACCTTCACTCGTTGCCACAGATCAAAAGGAGACTCGGGCCTCGAGATGGGCGTTGTAGAGTTAGACCGACTAGCCGTCAATGGGGCTGTCCGTGGCCGCTTTGCATCCTTGCTTGGGAGGTCTGTCTCGATTTCATTTCTGTGCTTATCACTGGAAGACCCACGGAGGGAAGTAGTAACCCTATGTGGACGGAAGTGATGCTTCTTCAAGAACTCGTAGCAAACCAGCTTTAGCAGATCGATGATGTCTGCAAGAGTGCGGTTTCGGTCATTAAGGAAATCTTCGAAAGAGGCGCCCGACAGCGGCCAGGTCCACGAAGAAGAGCTGATACGGAAGTAGAACATGGGCCACCGATCCGGGCCACGCTTCGGCCGGGCAATTTTGTCCAAAGGCTGGCTCAATGTCGGAAGCACCACGAGGGGCCAGTCTCTAGACGCGGCCGATTCCTCCTCTGTTGCAAAACCGGAGTTGATGAAGACGCGGTTGACCTCTTGGTACAAGGCGTTTGTACCATACTCGTTTGTCACAGGATGAATGCCAAAGCTGATGAACTGAGCCCGACGGTTGGCAACGGGACTTAACGATATGCAGCCCTCAATGGTCAGCTCTCCCACCGACGCGCCGACAGGAGTCCAAAGCACATGATCCAAGCCGTCGACGAGACCCGATTGGGACAGAATCCGTGAAGAGCGTGTCACCGTGTCCAGCTTGGATAGAGTGCCGGGTCGGAAGCGTGTCTCGTTGTTCCTGACGGTGTCTCGGATGGAGAGGGTCACGTCCGAAGGCCAAGCCAGCAAAAGGGCGGCGACATGGCGCAGCAAACGGTCCCATTCCTTGTCCACGGCGGCTTTCTCGGAAGCCACGGCCCTCTGCTTGACTCGGACAGCCATGGAACCGAAAAGATCTCTAACGGTGACGCGAGTCCCATGGCTAAAGGTAAGCAGACGCTGCTCTGGCAGGGCCGGGGTGTTGCGGGCCAAGACTCTTGAGTTGTGGATGGTGAGCGAGTTTTGCGAGTTGTACAGGTGGTGGTGAGAAGTGATGGTAAGTAGAGATAGGGCAGCGACCGAGGCGAGAGAGTTGCCGTTGGCGCCGTGGCACTCATGTTCGGGCGAGTGTCTCGATGTGTCTAAGTCAGGGTCAGCAAACGCAGGTCGAATCGGTGGTGCCAGGGTGCGGCGAACTCACGGTGCTGCTTGCCCAGTCCGCCGGGCTCTCGAAACTCGAGGGGCAGGATTCCCAGACCGTCATCCTCAACAACGCAGTTCCCACGGGAGTAGTCAACAGTGATATTGAGCCTGGTGGCGTGTGCATCCAGGGCGTTCTTAACAAGTGCACAGACAACGCCGTTGAGAGAGGTGACGGTTGCGGAGGACCTGATGCGACGGATGACGTCCTCGGGCAGGGGCTTAATGGACATGATGGCGGTTGGGGGATGGGAGGGCCATGTCGGCACGCGTCAGGATGAGCCACCGGAGATGGCTATCGATGCGCATAGATGGTGGTAACGGGAGACTTGCAAAGGACATGCGGTTGCGATGTCTTTGGCTGCAATTAAGCAGGTGCGTTGCAAACGACGTCAAGAAGAGCGATAAGGGGCGATAAGATTAGATAAAGAATATTCTCCTGTTACTTGGGCACACCTTGGACGGGGTATGGCGGCCCTGCCTTTTCTACCTAAGGTACCTAGGTAGGTACGGATACATACCAGGTACTTACCACTTACCTACCTAGGTAAGTCAGGCACGGATGCACATGTATCTAGTCACACCAGCAATTGAACGCCATGTGAGCCCGAGAGTTTCAACTCGAGGCCGGAAATGGCAAGTGTGTAGAATAAAGAGAAAAGTGATCTGAGAGCTTTGACCCACGGCTCGCGAACCCGTCGTGGTGGGTGGTTGGGATGGCTGAGGGTTGGTGAGTTGAAGACTATCCCGACTTGCCCAGAGCTCCTTGGTGCAGTTGCAAGGGATGATGAGAAACTGCAAGATTCGTGCCGAATCATGAGACAGTGACGGATTACGGTCACCGCCTGTAGCCATGAGGCGGATGAAGACAAGAGAGGGTGGAAGATGTGCCTGCTGCTGCCGCCTAAGGTCTAACTTTGTCTGTCACTACCTATGTTGGGGCCTTGTCTTAGCTGCGGCTCCTCTTTCCTTCTTCTCATTAGTGACTGTGACATATAGACACTACTATCTGGTCGGTTGGGATCTCTCGCGCTTCAGTACGGTGCATTTTCCACATCCGAGATTCTGAGCAAGAGCCAGGCTGAACTCGAGATCTGGTGTACAAAAAGGAGAGTGACATGACCGATGGGATGAGAGCACGACACGACACCTTTCGACGACCTCCTGTGCGTGGCCGGTGATTGCCCGTCGCACAGGCTATGATGACATAAGTGTCACATAACAGAGTGAATTCGCTCTAGGGGTCCCCGTCTTCTGGGGGGCCATGCAGTGATCCCGGCCGAGCCGGCCCAGCCTGTCGACGGCTTGACTCCGCCCATAGTTCAGTGAGAGTCTCAGCCCTCCAGTACCTATGTAACGCCCACCGCCCGACGGTGGGCTGGGCAGCGACGGGGCTGCCGGGAGGGCGCTAGGTCCACTGTCTCAATCCCAATCCGTCCTTGTCCTCCACTACCGCTCCCGCCTGCACCTCCACCTCCTCCATGTGCAGTCTCATTTCCATTCTCATTCCCATTTTCGTCCCTCCTTCAATACCCATTCCCATTGCCTTTCCCACTTTTCCCGCCTTTCCACCTCACAATCGATACGCACACGTACACAAACACATAACCGCACATCATCTGGCCATCGCATTTCGCTCGCATTCCTTGGATTTTCTCGATAGGCCCTCTTCATCCCCGGACCAGAACCTCCTATCGACCGGCACCCGCTGCTCACTCTCCTTACTTTCGACTCTCCTCCTCTCCAGCGTACTCTCGCTTGTCCTGTCCTTCAAAACACGCCCCGACAACTCGATTCGATCCGACTTGACTAACTACCTAGACTTGGCGCTTTCCTCCGCCATTGCGCCCTTACTTAGCCCGAAAACACTTGACAAAGACCTCGTCGACTGGGGTTTCCCACGAATACTTGCTCCACGTTGTCGTCCTGCCCATAAGGTTACCGAATGGCTACGACCGAGGCCGCGCTGCAGCCGCACGGTAATTGACCGCAATTTTCTTTGTCGCCCACATTCCCATGACCGTCGATTCTATTCGCCCTCGTCGCACCCCTCGGCAGGTCTCATTCAGCCCACGCCGTCTTCCGCAGACGCACCCAGCCACCTAGAAACACTGACAAAATGCTAGATCGTCCCGATCGTGCAGGCAGGCGCCGTCCTTTTTCCACCTGGGTCAAGAAGCTCACGAACTTCAAGACGTCCTCCTCGAGCGACGGAAGCGGCGGGCATCTTCCCACCTCGAAGCGCCAGCAGGCCAAACTACATGCCAAACTGCGGGCCTCCAAGAACAACGATAACAACCCATATCCCCAGTCTGGCCGCGTGGCCTCCGCCAGCCACGCCGATGTCGATGTCGAAACGAGTTCCTATTCCTTCTCAACCGCCCTGAGCGGGAGCGCGACCTCTCTCGAACCCTCCTCACGCATGTCATCCGATGATGGTCGCGCCCCGCCCACCGCCGGTGCAAGGTCCATGGCCCCTACGATATCGACAGACCTCGACAGAGCCCCTTCGCTCGTCGCTCCCTCTCACGGCGCCCCCTCGGTCGCCGGAACAAGCCGGACCATCGGCGGCGTCGAATCTCGCAGGGGAGGAGACAGCACCTTTTCGTCGCCGGCGCCCTCTGTGCGCTCGCTGACGACGACCCTGACGACGATCCAGTCCATGGCGCCAAATAATGGCGGCACCCATGTGCCAACGAACCCGACCACCAACGGCAACCACACATCGCACCAGGGTCATACCCAATCGATCCACTTCAACCAACCCTTCCCGACGGCCTCGCCCGCCTCCGCCATTCCCGCCCACCTCGCACCCGCCGCGGCGGGGCCTGGCAACCCCACGACCTACACCACTGCCACCGCCAACAACCTTCTCACCGACAACGCATCCATCATTACCTTGGCGTCGTCATCCCAGCGCCGCCGCCGCCGGTCGCTCGATACGGACGCCTCGGTTCGCGCCTTGGCCCCTTCCTCCCTCTGGGGCGGTAGCCGCGAGAGTCTCCCTCTCAGCGTCCTCAGTGCCAACATAGATCCGGTCGTCGGCATCCCGACAACCCCCGGCCTCCACCACAGCAGCTCGCGCATCGCCAACGCCGAGCGCACCAGCATCTACTCGGCCACGGGCGTTGCCCCTGCTATGCCCGGCGACCGGAACAGCTTCTATGCGAAGCAGAGTGGCAACAACGATGGGGCAAGCGTCCGGAGCGGATTGCTGGGACACGGTCGATCGGAGAGCATCAGCGGGAGCATTGGCGGCGTGTCGAGTCCGCTGACCAGCCCCCGGGAGGCGTCGGAAAAGGACGGATCGGAGGACAGGGGCGAGGGCTCGAGTCGAGCGAAGGCCGAAGAGGAGCGCTAAGGACATGGCGCCCAAGTGCTCTCCACGACCATTTCTCTCGCATTAATGAATCTGTGGCACGGTGGTTTTCTCTTTGTGGCTGGCATTACATGGGAGGTTCGGCAAGGTTGGGAATTGGGGATCAGCGGTTCATGGATATCACACTACCATCACGGGGGTTCATACGCGGTCAGTCTAGGCGTGAGTCGAACGTCAACGGAAATTACATGCATTACTAGCGAAAGCTACCATTTGTACTCGTCAGTGATGACACTGCTTTTGTTCTGGTGCGATTACAGAGAGCCGTTTTGATGGTCTCTTCGATGCCTGACACGCAGCGTAGCGTCTCACACGAGTCGGCTGCGTCGCCGACTTGACGCGGCAGGCCCAGATGGAGCATTCCGACAGCCCAGCGAGGCAGCGGGCCAGCGGCGCCTCTCAGTACGGCAGGGGGTCCAGGTCTAGGCCGTCGACAGAGAACCTGAAGGAGTCGTTGCGAGAGTAGCTGCCGCCAACGTCGATGTCGAGGCGGCCGCGGATGCAGTCGTCGAAGTCGACGTCGGCGTAGATGAGACCCTCGTCGTCCTCCCACTGGGGGCCGGCGAGGACGTCGCCGAAGGGGCCCACGATGGAGGAGCCGCCGCGGGAGACCCAGTCAGCAGCTGGTTTCGCCGCCGTCTTGGTGGCGGCGGAGGACCGGATGCCGTTGGCGCCGTTGAGGGGGGCGTCGTCGTCGTCGTCGTCGTCGTCGTCGTCGTCGTCGAGGTCACCGGGCAGGACGATCTCGTTGCCGTCCTCGACGATGACGGATTTGCGGCGGCGGCGGCGGCGCGGGCTGTCGGTGGTGCCGCTGTCGGGTTTGTGCTTTTCGGGGAGGGCGATCTCGAAGCCCTCCTCGGTGAAGCACGAGTTGCGGCGGGCGCGGGGGTAGGCGTCGGCGTCTGGTTGGTCGTCGTCGTCGTCGTCGTCGTCGTCGTCGTCGTTGCCGTCGCTACCGTGGCGCCGCACGGCAGAAGCCGACGACGACGACGACGACGCGGGGGGGCGGACGGCCATGTTGGAGGAGACGACGAAGCAGCGGCCCTCGCAGGCGATGGCGCGCATGAGGGGCAGCCAGGTATCGCGGCCGTCGGCGGTCGGGGCGAGGTAGAGGTTGATGTTCTGGGCGTAGAGGGCCTGGCGGAGGAGGGGCATGTAGTTCTCCCAGCAGATGGCGGCGGCGAGGTTGAGGCGGACGCCGCGGATGGTGGTGGAGACGGCGCGGAGGGTGGCGGGGGAGCCCTGTGCCCAGATGAGGCGTTCGGTCGCGGTCTAGGGTCTGTCAGTGTCTGGTTGTGACTCGTCTCGGGGTTGGGAAAAAAAGGGGGATAGAGGGGAGGGGGAGGGGACGCGTACGGGCATCACCTTGCGCCTCTTCCCGATCATGCCCAGCCTAGGACAGACGTAGACAACGGCGCAGTACAGGCTGCCGCCCGCGCGCTCGATGCAGCCGACAACGAGGAAGACGCCCGAGTCGGCGGCGATCTCCTCGAGTGCCTCCCTCAAGCCGTCACCCCGCTTCGGCTTGCTCGCGTCCCCGTCGGCGGCGGTGGTCAGATTCTGCGCGGGCAGGTCCCTGTTAACCCACTTGTCGCCAGCGCCGGCGCCGGCGTTGCCGACGGTGTCGCCTAGGTCGACGGCGGCGTTGAAGTAGGCAAGGAACTCATCGCGGCCCTCGGCGGTGCGGGAGCCGATCTTAGCGCCGAAAGAGGCGCCGCGCGGGTACCCGGCGCCGAGGTAGGCCTCGGGCAGTAGGAGGAGGTCGGCGGCGTTGGCGGAGGCGCGGGCGGCGAGGAGGGAGATCTGCTGCAGGGTCGCGGCGGTAGTCGGGCCCGCCGCGGGAGACGCTGTCGCGAGGCGGATGGGAGGCATCGTGCAGGGGGTATCTCTCCTTTTGTTGGTGCGCCGAGGTTGGTGGTTTCTCTTGCTGTTTGCCTGCGATAGCTCGAGAGGAGTTCCTCTGACGTGCGGGATCGAAGTTGGGGGTTTGCCCTGAGCTCGAAGCGCTGATAGCCAAGCACGAGGTATTTAAAGATGAGTATTTGACAAGAGAACTGGGCCGGACGTTGAAAGAAGCCGAAAACAGATAGTGAGAGAGGGGAGAAGGAAAAAAAAAAAGGAACAGAAGAAGAAACTGGAGAAAGCCAAGGAATGAGGTGATACAAATCCCGGCGCACAACGCGGCGGACGCTTCGGTGATGGAAGAGCCCACGATGCTCTGTCGAGCGGAGGCATGCGACCTAAGGAG
>NWBT01000050.1:783715-825341 GCA_003386485.1 Colletotrichum lentis
GCCCGCCGTTCCGCCCCGTGGCGCCTGCGCACAGCGCCCGCGCGTCGAGCACCACGACTCTCGGCCCACCGCCGGCTTCATCTGCGTCGGTAGCGGGGGCGGCGGCGGCGGCGGCGGCGGCGGCGGCGAACAATCCCCTGACGACGGCGACGCCCGTGATGCCGCTCCCGATGACCACCACGTCGGCCTCCCGCGCCAGCGTTTCGGACCGCATCCCAACGAGTTCCGGGAACGGCGGGTCGTCAAGCCAGTACGAGCTCGAGGGACTCTCGTGCGGCATGCCGGGTGCCGCGTTGACCCTGACTAACAGCGCCTGGTACTGCCTGTTGAGGCCCAAGAGGAGCCTGGCCACCGCCCCGACGGTTTTGGTCGCGGACCGAATAGCGGAGAGGACGGAGCCCATGATCGCCGTTCGAATGGCCTCGCGGGAAAATTGACAATATGCCGGTGTTGTTCGTTGAAAGGAGCTTATGATGAATGACGGTGACAATAAGGAAGACGGCGGAAGTGGTAATCTGCTTCTGTGAACGTGTGGAGATGAGGGGGAGCTTGGACACACAGCCAGACGACTTATTGTACCTTATTTAGGTATCTCCCGACATCGATGTCGAGGGCTTACCTAAGACTCCCGGACCGAAAGCGGGCGGGTTCTCGGCATTGTGGAAACGTCTAATTGTCCGTGTGGTCCGCGTCGACGACGATGCATCACTCACTGAAACAAGGCGCGGAACGGAATCAGGGTGAGCGCAAATCTAGGACGGGCCCAATTTTGTCTAACGTCTAACCCAGATCCCCAAGCAACAACGAATATGAAAACTTTAGAAAAATCAACGCCCTGGTTATCCATCCAAATACCGTTTTTACCAAGCTCTATTCAGTCCAATCTGTACCCGCTGTCCGGGCGTCGCTTGGCTCAATCGCCGCTCTGCTCTCTCCACCAACCACGGTCCACACTCGACCAGCTCACCACTCGTCGGGACTCACGTCGGACACCACACAATCTGCAGCACCCACCACTCAAAGCCTATTGAGGCAAGTGAGAGTGAGAATACAAAACATCTCAGTTGCCTTGAAATCTGTATTGTGACGTCAGACCGATGCCGGGTATGTTGTCAAATGCCGTGTTCCCCGACTCCGTGATTCCCCCGTCCGTCCACCCACGCCAACCGACCTTGACACCCCCGAGTCCAGAATAATAATCCCCCCAAAAATTATCAACAAGAAAGTAGAGACTCGTCCTCCACTCAGTCACTAACTGACCCCTCTTCGTCAGACATGTGGTCCATGTCGATATCATCAACGTCCTCCATTCTGTTACTCCGTCCATGACTGTCCAGGCCCATGGCAGCCCGGGTATCTTTCTGGATCTTGAGGAAATACTTCCTCAACGTACGAAGACCTCGGAGGAAACCACGATCCGGCTCATTGGGGTGCTGAGGCGGGCATGGCTTCCCCTCGGCCAGGTCGCCCTTGGTCAGGCTGTTTGCAAAGTCGGCAATCTTAAAATCGATGCCTCGCTTCTTCTTCTGCCGTTTCTTCTCGCGCAACGCCGACGTCTCTTCCGTGTCGGTTGCAAAGTCAGTCGTGGAATCATCAACGACTGTATCGTATTCGTTCCCCTCGCTCGTCGTGTCGCCGTCGTAAAACATGAGAAGACTGGCGGCGTAGAAGCGGTAGCCGTCCAGCTCCTTGACAATCGACTCGAGGTGGTCCAGTTTCTGCAGGATGGTCGGTATGTGCCGCAAGATGCTGGCATAGTCCACACCATCGTAGAGGAACCGCGTCAGGGCGTCTTGGAATTCCTGCCCGGCCTTGAGGTCGCGCCCAAAATACTTGTCCTTGAACACGTAGCTCTGGCTCTTGACATCCCAGACCTGGAGCCCACACACACGCACGCCGAGCTCACGCGATGTCGTCCTGGCGCACTTGCCTTGCTGCGACTTCTGCTTCTTGGGCGTCGCCTCCACACCATACTGCCTGGTACCCATCTTCAGGTCCATGATGCACGGTCGCTTCATGCCTGCCGTGAGGTCTTCCAGCAAGAGGAAATACTCCACGCGGGAGTCCCTATGCGTTTGTGCTTCCTTGGGGTTCACCGGTCGCGGGATCTTGCGGAACCCTTGCGTGGGGCTCGGTACCTCGGACGGCACTGTCGACGCATAAGTCGAATGCTCAAGCTCGGAGACGCCCTCGGTTTGAGGTGCCTCTGTGGCAGGCACCGGAAGGCTCAGTTCGTTCGCGGCCCCTTCGTGAAAACTTGCGCCATTCGTATGCGGCGCCTCGATCATGGGAGAGTTGACTTGCGATGTGACCAGAGATTGCCCGCCTTCATCTTCGCCCCTGTACCCAGCGTCGTCCGCCTCCTCCCAGTACTTGAGATGGCCTCTGGACTCTGTTACTGTTCGTGGCTTTCGTCGGAGCCCTGTTCCCGAGTAGCGCCGCTTCTTCTTCTGCGCAATAATCTTGTCCGCCAGCGTCTCCGGCTCCGGTGCACTCGTGCCGGTGACATCCTTGACATCGCTGTCCTCGGCTTCTGCGGTCTCCGTGTGGCAAGGATGCTCGGGACGCTCCATCGGGATGCTTTCCGTCGGCGGCGGTGAAGAGCTGCTTGGCCGGAGTGGACTGGGGTGCTGAGGTGCGTGACCTTCTTGAGCGGAGGGGTCCTGCCTGCGCACTAGATCAGGGACGGAGCTCGCTGGCCGTAAGGTCTGTTGCTTCCGGAAAGCCATCGACTTTTGGTGAGGTCGACGGTGCTTGTGGATCGGGATGGGCTGCTTCAAGAAGACGTCGTTAAACACCTCGTTGCGCAGCCGCTTGTTGACCGTTGTCGCACCCCAGCTGTTGGCGTGCCTGTCATCCAAGCTGGGCCTTGTGAGAGACGTCGCTTTGCTCTCCTCGACGTTGTCAGGCAGACCAGAAGATGATGTACTCCGGCCCCGAGTCGGCAAGGCGGTAGGCGGCGGCGTCGGCTGAAGCAGGTTTCGTGGCAAGATGTGCCAGTTGTCGTCAAAGGTGACGGTCGGGATGGGCTCCGGCGCGTTCGAGAGCGACTGGCTGATGATCCTGCGGTGTTCCGTGTTATTGGCTTGGGATGCGCCGTTCGAGTTTCCATTGGCAGTGATGGACTTGGAAGGCGACACCGAAACTGCCACGCCACTCTCCCCCGTCTTCTTGCGCTCCAAGACGGGCATATCCTCGCGCTTGTGAGTTGACTTGCGCCGAGGCTGTTTGTGAAAGGTAACGTTCAGCACGCCGATGTACCGAGGGAGGAACGGTAGCAAGTCCGGATGATGCTGCTCCACGTTCTCGTAAAACTCGTTCTCTCTGTTATTGAGCTGTTTGCAGACAGCCCTCTTGGAAAAGCGCCATAGGGTGGTGTGTCCGCCAACTTGATGCTTGTAGGGAATGAGTTCAATCGCTTCGAGGGGCTCTTTGTGCTCGACTTGGTGATGGTGAGTGTGCTCGTCAAGATGTAAAGGCATCTGCTTTGCCGCCGGCGGCTCCTGCCCGTCTTCGACGGCGAGGTCATCGATGGTGCCAGGCTGGACCTCGCGGAGAGTCACATTCGGCTCACCGGGCAATCGCTTCGGCTTCGACTTCGGCTTGTGAGAGGGCGTATCGGGAGGCTGATCGGGGGGCAGCTCCTCCTCGGGCTCGGGCTCATCGGCTTTCACGAGCCACGGATGGAAATCTTCAGCCCTGGAAGTGGTGCGGGCGCCCGCCGTCTGTCTCGGCTTCGCCACGTCTCGCTCGCGCTCTGCGGCCTCTTCCAAGCCAGGATGCGGTACGAACACGGCTGAAGAAATCTTCTCCTCGCTGGACTCGTCACCCTCCTCGTGACTCTCACCATGGTCGCTGCTGTCAGCGGACGGGCGTCGAGTCTCAGCAGGCACGGTCTCCTGAACTGCAGGTAGCGAAGCTTCGCCTTCGGCATCACCATGCTTGGAGCTGGCCTTAGTACTAGTCTGCCTGGCACCGTCCGAGTCCACCTTGTGGAAAATATCGCCGTTGACTTTTCTCAGGCCAAAGTAATCCTGGGTCGGGGAGTCGGTCAGAATAGGGGTTTCGCCGTCCTGGGGTGACTGGAGAGGAAAGGTCTTGACCCTTTCCAGCTGCTTTGGCAACCAGTCCTTCTTATCGAGAATCCTGGGGGATGGTTGCGCGCTCGCAGCTTTGGCAAAGTCTTCAATAGCAATGTCCGATGATAGCGGATCTTGGGACTCGTGGCTCAGGGAGAGCTTCTCCTTGGGCCGTGTGTCTTTTCTGCGGCCGGGTGTCTTCTCCTCCTTGGGCAAGCCTTCGCGGAAAAACCGGAGGCTGTAGCTTGCCTTACGACTGCGGGCATTCGGCTCAACGCCGATCATGGCCTCATGGACCGACTTCTCGACCTGGCCATCCTCCTGGCCGTCGATGGCCTCGCTTGACCCGATCGACCATATCTTCTCAGGTCCGACGGAGAAGCGCTGCTCCAGTTTCTTGGGCCGTACCTCGGGCACGGCAACGTCTTGATGTAGCTTCTGGTCGAGGGGGGCGACGGCGGTCAAAGATGCTTCGGGGCTGGTAGAATGAGAGTGGGCTCGCGTCTTGCGCAGTCCTCCCGTCGATCTCGACTCCAGGTCAACGCGCTCCAGCGACGAACCCCTGCCCCGCGTTCGCGTGCCCTTGAGAAAGTCCCGGTGGTCCAGCAGCATTGCTCTGATGCCCTGGAAGCTGGATATATCGTAGGTGGGCGACGTCATGATCTCCATGTCGGCGGTGGGAGGCTCGGCAGCGTTGATCGGGTTGGTAGCGTCGAGGGGTGGTGCAGAGGCGAGCTGAGGGGCGCTTCGAGGAGTTACTGAGGCGCTGTGGCCGGGAAGGGAGGGAACATGGCGGGTATCGACGGCGAGGGGATCCAGGCCAGCAGCGGCGGAGGAGGGGTTACTAGGTGGGAGGAGAGAATCGGCGGTAGGAGAGGGCAGCGAGCGAGTCGACGGCTGGCTCTGGGGTTGGGGGGATTGATCTTGATGAGAGTGTGTTCTCGAAGGGATGCCGCGAGCTGAGGCGAGTGCTTGGGTTAGCAAGGACGGACCGGACTGCCTCGGGAGGGCGGCAGAGCCTCGGGGCTTTTTATTATTCGCGTCGAGACTCGAGACATCCTGCTGGTGCTGGGTGACAGCGGCCGTGACAGGGGGTAGATCGGCAGCTTGGGCTAGGGGGGTGTCTGGATGTGATGACGGGAGGGATGAAGGGAAAGATGGCTGTTGTTGCTGGGGGGCGGCGGCAGCAGCAAAAGCAACAACAGCAACATCAGATCCAGTGCCAGGATCTGCAGTAGACCCGTCTGCACCAGCGGCGGCAACGGCAGCGGCAGAAGCTGGGACGGACGGACAGGGACTTGCACAGGGCTTGGAGCTGGAGATGGGGGCGGAGATGGTGGTAGTGGTGGTGGTGGCGGTGGTGGTGTTGGTGGGAATGGGCCGCGGCGACGGCGGCGACGGCGACGAATGCGCGGGGCTCACCAGGGTCGCGGGTGCGGCATTTTCGGCGTTACGAGGCGGGCTGGACATGAGGGAAACATCTGGCGAGACTCGGGACAAAATGGAGGATTGGTCGCCGGCTCTTTTGGGGCGGAAAGGGGGGTTGTAGGGATGGAGAGCGGCGTAGGTCGCGACTCTGAAGTGTGTGTGCGGATGTGCGAAAGAGAGAGCGTTGAGTGTGTGTTGTGTGATGTGCGTGTGTGTGGGAGATTTGCTGCTGACGTGTGGGAATTGGGGGGAAAAGGAAAGGGACGTCACGACACATGGGGAGGAAAGAGAAAAAGTGGACGGGCGAGAGAGGTGTGCCGGCTTCAGGATTGGTCACACTGCAATGTGCGGGCCCGGTCAGGACGGGATAGGGACCCAGGGGGCGGGATGGGAGAGGGAGACAGAGGTAAGGTACCTACCTAGGTACCTTACTACGTAGGGAGGGAGGGATGCCAGGTGCCTGAGTTAAGGTAGTAATCGTAGGTACCTTAGGTTACCTATGTTAGGCTGACAGACACTTTGTCCGCGAGAGGCGTGTGCTGGGAGACGGGCCGGAGGCGTGCCCGACCGACACACGGTAGGTATCCGCATCTCAGGGAAGAAGAGCGTAAGCCGCCAATGCGATGCGACGCGCTGCCATGCGATGCGAATCTGCAGTCTGTGGGCGGTGGGAATCCATTTGTGTGGGCTTGGGCGTGCGCACGCATGTATGTGGGTTTCTCCTCTAGTGTACACAGAGGACTGCTGGATAGGATACATGTCTGCCACCTAGAACCTGCCAGGTCTCGTCCTGATGAGATAAGATTCACTACAAGGTAGATACGGGATATGGTGAGGGACGCATCTGTATATACTCTCTGCGTAATGGTTTCTGAGATGAGGAATGTGAGATTAGGAGCAATTCTGGAGTCGAATCTCAGACGTAAATATATGGCAAATCCACGGGCATGCAACACTGTCTTAGTCCGGTATCCGTACCTAGTCTAGCCTGTCTTATCGTCATGATGATTATCGGGATTCCCCAAGGGAACCCAAGCGGTGTCTCAATCGCTCCCCTTTCACTTTTCACTCACCCACTCACTGACTGAACTCTGGTATCTGCTATCTGCTATCAGTGGACCCGAGTGCTCCAACTGACGCTACATATTAAAGTCCCGGAGGAGGAGTGGACGTAATGACCGGGTTTGCACAGGGGGGGGGGGGGGGGGNCGATAGGGACTCAGGGAGAAACCTGTGTTGGAAAATCAAGAAATAGGTACATGCTGATGAGGGGTCGAGGGGCGTCAGACCATGTACCGTGGATAACGATGGAACGCCAGAGATGCCTGATGTACTCATCCTCGTTAAACACGCGGCGAGATACTTGTCCGCAACCAGTCCCTCCCACGTGTGGAAAGTAGTGGCATCTGGGGGAGGAAACAATCGTGGGAAAGAAGAAGGAAGGAAAGAAGGAAGAAAACACCACTGTGGTCGCATCTCGTCCTCCAAACCAATTCTGTCCCTCCTTTTTTTTAATTTGTTGACAGCGCATTACTACACATCTCCTCTGAGCAAAAACATGCTTCCATCAATCTCACCTGCGGGCCGCAACGCGTTGTGCTGTGTACTACCTACGTACAGGTACGTACTCACACGCACACCCTCCAGGGAAAATAGGATCTGCTTCCGTTGGCGCCGGTCTGACAAACTGAACCACCTCCCAAGACTACCGCCGTGGACCGCAGTTGAGTTCATCCTGGCTCATCGAGACATGGACCCAACATGGCCGCCAACTTCGACTACACACACACACACACACACACACACACAGCGACGCATGCCCTCATCACTCGACTTATCTACAGCTCTCTGCATACGGGGTACACCATTTAGGCCCGTCAACCCAGAAAGCTTACCCAGGCCAAATACACGCCTACCGAGTCCAAGCGCCCGCCCACCGCTTCTCCAGTCAGTTTTGCGCAAATCAAAAAAAAAACATAATCATCCAACCCCCGTCGCTCGCGTTCCCACGACTGCGGGCGCCCCCCGCGCGACTCCCAGCCTGCTGCCGGTATCAACCCAGCAGCCCTCTACAGCGTAAGCCCTCTTTCGTCCAAACCCCGCTTGGAGTGGACGGTGTGACGCCGCCCTCCACGGGACTGCTAACTTGGCTCCCGGAGCTTCCCACTCGCCCCAATAGCCCGTTAAGCCCTGGATGGCCTCACCAATGCCAGCCCAACGCTAGCCCCCGGAACATGCTTTCTTGGTCGGGCCCCGGGTTCCAGACTCCGGAGAGGAGAGGCTCGGTCCTTGGGGCCAAACGCCAAACGGTGGGAGAAACCCCCAAACGCCCCAGCCAGAGGAAATCCCGGTTCTCGAAAATCCAAATCAGACCTTTGTCCCTTCAGCCATTGGCGAAACCCAATTTGCTGACCGAGCTTCAATTCGGAGTATGCATTCCTGTATCTTGTTTATGACTCTCTACCCTGGGGGAAATCCATGCCAACGCCGCAGCCCTCTCACTGGTTTAAGTCTCGAGTCACGGGAACAGCCATTACCTAATTTGCAACACCAGGACATCATCTTTTTGGCTTAGCCCCAAGCCGACGGCCTGTACAATGGCCGAACAGCCGCTATGATGTAAGATTCGTCTTTGCGCCGTTGTTGCCTTCGGATGCGGCAGAGGGTCTAGCAGCATCTCGGACCACAAAGCACACCGTACACCGACCAACCCGACACAAACCTAGCACCCCAACAGTGTCTCTTTTCACCGACGACGCAACCAAGCGCCAGGCCGTTGATCCCGAAACTCTTTGGGGAGCACGTTGTTGTTCCTCGACCTCTTACAGGCTTGTCTAAACGCCGATGGCTTCGTCGACTGGCATTTGATGTATCAGACGAATACCTGGATACGAAAGCTGTTGGTTGGTGCCCAAATGGCGGAATTCTCGGTCTCTCACCCACGCCGACCATTGATACCACCCAGCGACTGCCAAAGTACTCATCGGCGTCCCTAATGGTGTCTTTCGGCGAAATTCCCCCCTCGATGGCTTTCTCCAGCATGCCGCACGTCGTCGGGGCGGACCACACACCCCAAATCCAAATGGCCACTGGCTAGCGTAGCGGGGCCGCTTGCGCTCCTTCTCGCTTATTTGTCCGGCTGATTCTGTCATTGCCTGTAAATAGTTGCATTCGTCATCTGCAAAGGGCAAATGGATGGAAGATTTGCTGTCGTGGGTGTGTTGCACCGGCCGGCACGTCTTCTTGGGCCATGCTTCGTTGGCACCTCTCTGAAGCCACCCACCCCACCGCCAGTCTCCACGATAGAGGGACAGTTACCGGCTCGGTTAACCGACTCATCGGCGCGTCACTATCCTTTTCAACCATCCAGGTGTTTTCAAGATAATGACTGGCCGGCCCCGATATCGCCTACAACTGGCACAATTGTTTCACAACAGCTTGTCAATCAATTGCACAACCCAGGTCACAACCCGGTCACTCAGCGAAAAACACGGTAGAAAGGAACGGGGCCGCAAACGGCTTCATCGGGCCTTGCAAGAGGAATACCTCCTTCCGATATCATCTTCGGTCGCGTATCACACCAGCAGCAAGGTTCATGTCATAGGCCTCGGTCGCCCTCCCCAAACATAGACATCGCCCTCTCTCCCTGTTTCGCCGGTCTGCGGAATAGATTCCCCGCCAAAGGCAGTCGAGACAGGACGAAGCGTCTATCCACGGCCTAAGCCGGACGCATCTCTCTTATCTGACACGCCTTGAAGCATAATATTTGCACTGCTCGAAGGGCCCCCCCATTCCTCATCTCTGGAATTCTGGAAGAACAAGCGTGTGCCAAGCATACTTTGCAATCCGCAGGCTTGAACCCCAGCAGGCCCCTGGCCGCCAATCATTTCACAACGTGGGCTCGTCAGACCGCTTCATGGCAGCCCAACCCATAGACGAAATCTGGTCACAGCCAGACTCCCCGTTGATTGCCTGCTAAGTCTGCTTCTCGCGATGTTGTTGTCGTTCCAAGGCCGATGAAAGCTATCCGACTCTAGGAAATTATCACGGGCTTTGCTTTCTTGGCCTCGAATGCGCGAGAGCGCTGGCCATGCCTTGCATGCGCATGCCTGGCAGCCATAGCATGCAGTGCGCTCGATGACTGAGACCTGCGCCGTCCTCAATGCCCTGGACTGGGCACAGGGAGTCCATCTACACAACAGACGCGCTAAAGGTTGCCTGCTCTAAGCTGGGAAACCCCGACATGTCCCTGATACCCTATGGCGTGATACCATCGAACAGCGTTCATCCGCTTGCTTCAAATCTGGCTTGGTCCTTAAATCCCTTGTCCTTGTTGCTTTATGTGCCCCTCCCATACTCGCAATTATGCTTTTTCTTTTTCTTTTCTTTACTTATTTTCTGGCTCCTGAACACCACCTTGAAGGACACTTGGCTGGATTCTTACCAGTCAGCAAGGGTTGGCCAGCCTGTGGATGTGTATCCGAAGTTGCCTCCTGGCCTGCCTCCTATCAGTCACCCTGGAGTCACCCACGCATCGCCCCGCGAGAGCCAGCATCATGACACCTCATCCCACACTAATCCCCCTCGTCCCCTGAGGCTCTGCCGGAAACTATGTTTCCTTCCCCGTACTATCAGCGTGGCGCAGCCGCTTCGTCGTCGCCACCGTTCCTGAATCTAAAATGTTCCTGGCGATCACTCTGAAACCCGGGGGACACAAACCCGGCGTTTGCACCGCGCAAGAAGCTTCTACCAGACCGGCCTGTGTCAACCACCCTGTTCTCTGACGGTGGTGATAGTAATGTTTGTATTTAGGCGTGGAGCTTTGTATCCCTATTGCACGGCCACACACGCCCGCCCGGCCGCTGGGAGAGCCCTCCTCAGCTCACGCCCCCTTGGTATTCAAGATTGGGATGATCTTACTACGTTTACATTGTCGACCACACAGGGCTGCATTGACCATCCTTGGCTACGCCATCCAAAGAGAGGCCTGGAATCCGCCATGTGGTCTTCGGGAACCCACATCGCCGCCGCCGCCGCCGCCGCTCTGTGCTGAGACGGGGTTCCGAGAACCGGTTCACCCGGGCTTGTGATCCCTGAAGCTGGGTGTTAGCATCTTTGTGATGTCATGTTTGTTGTTAAGGTTTGTATTTTGTACGAGGTTCCGCCGGAGTATGAGACACGGCTTCGTGACCCACCTCGATTGCCGCTTTCCATAATCTGGTCTCCAGGATGCTGATTCATGACCTGGTACGAGGAAACTGGTGAGAGTTGCGGGGGCGGCTGAAAGCAGCATCTCCATCCATCGGTTACCGAGACGAGATCGAACCCGACGGATGAGACGGAGTGTACAACCCTAACTACTTGCAGCTAGCTAACTGAACGAGTGATGTCCTACTAGTCAGGGAGGCTCTGAACATTTCTAGATGCCCTTGAGTGCGCCACGTGTTTGCTTGGCAGCCGCAAATTGCCCGGCCCAGTCAGGTCGCTGCTGGTCTAGCACGCTCTACATGCTGGCTAGGAGGTGAACTGGCAGGTTCTCGTTCGTCACAAGAGCTCGTGTAAAAGTCCATGTAATATCGTTCAAGGAAAACAGTTTCATCTACGAAATTTGAGTGGCTCATCTTCTCCTCCCATGGACCACGTTTTCACTCGGGATGGACCATGTGCATTTGCCACCTAGATCTCTGGCCCAGTGTGACATGCCAGGACCTCCGTGAAAACCTCACGACATATCAATGCCATCCATACGGCCAGTACATCTTCCAAGCCGCTTGAGTGGCGTTTCTGGGTGCCCACGTTCTCCCAAATGTCTTGTCGTACAACTCATTCTGCCCCATGCAGGGACCTTTACCGACGCATTCGTAGTTGAGGCAACTATCCCATTTCACTCTCAAAGTTAGCGGCATCTTTTTCCTTGCTTGAATACTCGGAAGGGGTGAAGGGCTGACGCACCGAGGGTAGAGTAGGTCAGTTGGCCATTCTGCTTGTTCTTGGGAAACCCTGCAGATGAACACGCAAACCATCCAAAAACCGAGCATGTTAGCAAACTGCATGCGAATAATATCGACAGGAAATGACATCGTTTTCTCAAAGAGGCCTTCAAATAAGAAAACCACTTTTCAGATGATGATGACGACACGATATTCCATGTCGTCTCCCCGAAAGCATGGGCAAATACTCACGCATTTGATGAATTGATCCGTCCAGGTTCCATATCTCTCGAAAAGCTCCGATCTGCTGATGTCGCGCTCTTGAATGTCTGTCAAGCCCCTGTCCCTTCATGAAGAGTTAGTCAACTAGGCAAGTCGAGGAGCCAGCCGTGACCCCTCCCCAATGCATGTTCAAGGACGACACTCACTGAGATCCGGGGTGATTGTCCAACTCAATCAAGATGTCTGTCACTGGTTCTTCCCCAAGCACCTCTGAGGGATCCAAGGAACCGGAACCCTTAACGCCATCATCCAGTGATACTGGTGGTATTGAGCTGCTGGAGGAAGGCTCATCCGTGGTGGAGGTCCTCGCTGCTTCCGAATCCTCGGTCCATTTGGCGGCATTAGAACCAGGCGTGATTGGAATGCCCTCGAAGACATCTTCGCGATCACCGCGTTCGCGCATCCGTATCCGTTCATCCTTGGAAAAACCGACATTTCCACCGCCGCCGCCAGACCCTTGGCCTCTGGAGATCACTTTTCTCGGCCGTATCAGGTCGACGTCACCTTGGCTGCTGCGGTCTCGGGCGCTGGCTAATATCACGAGGGAAAGCAGTGAGACTGCATAGATCGAAAGCCTGAGAAGAATCATGCCGAGTCGGGATGAAAATAGAAATGATGTAGAACGACACAGCCGTGAGCTAGAAAGTCGAAAGAGGAGGAGGGTAGAAGACTCTTTACATGGGAAGATGGCTTTTAAGGATGTGGTTCATAAGGAAGGTATGCATGAAACTGAATCGTTATACAAAACATTGGATTATATGACCGTTCCTCCCTTGCATTCAGATCCCACTTCGGGTGTTGAAGGGCTGATTGTCAAGAGACCAGCCCTACATTGGCCTGGTGGAGCGGCACATAGCGGCCTCAAAGAACAGTGGGACTTACTGTCCCCCCATTTTCGAGATTGCATTATATACATGGCAACGCTCAATGGTTCTATTTTTGAGATCTTTGCCTGGATTCTGTGGAAGTGTTTCCCTTGCGTAGGGAGAGCTGGGGTTTTTGTTTACTGAGGTGTTTTCCCTTTCAACTAGAAAGCGTCGCTGGAAGGAATATGTTAAAAGAACTCAATAAGAGCATCTTTGAATCTGGTGGCTCATGTCCTTGTTTGCCGTCCCTCGAATGAATGATACGAATCGATTCCTTACCTCGTCACATGCAAACTGATCTTCCTTAGAAAGCCAGGGGCAACCTCAAGTCGAAAGATCCAGTCTCAAAATTATCTATACAACACTGTTCTTAAACTCCTTGCCTTGTTGGCATCGTCGAAGCCTCTTAGCGTTGGGAGGTTGACTGGGAAGACTGACCTCATTCAACATGTGTTACCGTTACACTCAAACAAGACTTTGGGATTATGCTTGTGGAAATGCCTTGAATCAGAATGACTGATTGACCAACGTCTACAAAGAAACAGAACAGTTTCGGCCGATTCAACCGTAAATCTCCTCATGAAATAAATCGTTGTGGAAATGACATAATCTGCTACGCAGAAGTATGTTAAGGAGTGTCGCATTACCTGCTCATAGTGTTTCCCCGAGATCATCGCCAGTTGCTCAACTCTCAGCTTTTCCCTTGGACTGGTAAAGGGCTGGCACCATCAAGTCCGCTTCTCTCTACCCAAGTGCTCCGAGGGGTAATAGCACGATGCATCTCGGCTTCATACTCGTCACACTGACATGCTACATGTCTGCCTCATACGCCCTTTGCTACACATCCGGAAGGACAGGCAACTACGGCAAATGGTTAAAGGAAAAAGACCCTACCATCGACAAGGAACGCCTCAGCATTGCATGTTAGGCTCTGGTCGGCCGCGGGGATGTTTCGTTCGCCAAGCATGAGTCGAGAAGTACGTGTATGCAAGAGAATTTGCGGACCAAGTGGGATATCAAAATCGAGGTATGCTACCATCCAGCCCAAATATCGTTCTCTACGAACCTTTCCCTTTGGTCCTGTAAATGGCTGCGTTATTGTCGGAATTGACAAGATTGACAGAGACTGAGCGAACCGAAGAGTGATGGCACGGCAACAATGACGATGGATGTCTGCTTGGAATACCTGAGGAAAGAGGCATATGGATGCGAGTACGGAGGAAGAATCAAATACTGGGACTGGGGAATTGAGTAAGTGTCCAGCATCCCAAACTATCGGAGGAATCCTCTGACCAAGGGGGCTTCTACCACCATCTAGTGTCGACCCAAACTTCGGGAGCTGTATGGGATGAGTTTTTGCCGTACCTGCACGCACGTCGTCATCGACATTGATTCATTGAGCTTCTCCATCTTTCGATGAGATTCATTGATTGTACAATATTACCTTGTGTGTATAACACGCAGATTTGTCTTTTTTTTAAAAAAATTTTTTACACCACTCATAGGCGAAGCTGCCGCAAACCACGACAATCGTTCAGCTCGATGACTGCAAAATTATGCACTCCGCTCCAGGCTCTTTTTGCTTCGATGAATCTTCCAGATTGTCTCGAGACTCCTCCTCTTGTCTGTCGTCAGCCGTCAGCTTCCTGTCAGCTTCCCCGCCGGTGCCGCCGAGATACGGTCAGTCATTTGCTGGCTGTAAAAGCCGTCCTGAGCTTACGGTCGTACGGTCAAGCCGCTAAATGCATCCTGGGAGTCTCGGTGAGTATTCAGAGGGCACGTTATTGGTTCGGGTTCCGGAAGGCGCAAGCAGCTGAGAACGCCATGGCTGGCTGAGCTTACTGTGCTTATTGTGCTTCTCCAACTTTGAGCCACAAAGGGACATATCTTATGCCGTTTCGTGCCACCGTGACGAAGTTATCGGAGGCGGAATGCAGTCATGCGTGATGTCGGAAGCTTGGAGGCATTCGTGCCTAAGCCTCAAGTTTGCAATTCCGAGCGTGGGCGGGGTATATAAGCCGTTTCTCGTTCGGTTTGTACACCCTTCTTTTCACCACTGCGGTTAGGCAAATCACCTGAACTACATCGCTGGAAACTACGAGCAACATGTCTTCGGATGGAACTCAAGGCCCTGTGCTCGTCCACGGCATCAAGCCGGAGGACCCTGGTCAGCAGTCACAGCTTCACTTCGTGCTTCAACGTTGACACTGTTTTATAGCCAACCCCCCTGTGCGTCTGGAGGTGCGGGATATGATCAAAGACCACCCGGATCAGTGGAATCTGTATCTTCTGGGCCTGGAAAGATTCCAAAACTCAGTGGATGAGAAGCTTCCTCTCTCCTACTTCGAGATCGCGGGTGAGACCACAGCAACGACGCCTGCGAGGACCCCCTGACAGACAGTATTAGGTATCCATGGACTTCCTTACAAGAAG
This sequence comes from Colletotrichum lentis, assembly GCA_003386485.1. Lineage (NCBI taxonomy): Eukaryota > Fungi > Ascomycota > Sordariomycetes > Glomerellales > Glomerellaceae > Colletotrichum > Colletotrichum lentis. The sequence goes on from NWBT01000050.1 coordinate 798,734, forward strand.
TGGCCGGACAGAGACTGGAACAACAAGATGGTCCGAGTCGACAACCGATTTGGGGGGTTCTGCACCCACAGCTCGATTTTGTTCCTTACCTGGCACCGTCCCTATCTCGCCCTCTTCGAGGTCAGTACCGTTGGAGATGTTCGGCTCCGCCAGGCACTAACATGTTCCAGACGGAGCTCTACAAACACGTCAATGCTGTTGCCAACGAGTTTGAGGAAAGCGAGCGCAAAGCCGACTATGTCAAGGCTGCCAAGGACTTCAGAATGCCCTACTGGGATTGGGCTCGTCCCGACCTGGGAGTCTTCCCGACTCAGGCTACCGCCCAAGCTAGAGTTCATGTCAAACGTCCCCATGGCAAACAGCAGGACTCCCTCCTCGACCCTAACCCTCTTGCTACCTACCGGTTTAGAGAGTCGAAGGGTAACAGGGACATCAACCGGGTAACTATCTCTTTCTTCCGTACCGGAAGTTCCGTTTGTCTGACCGCCATTGTTAGTTTCCCGCAGTCGGAGGCACCATTCGATACCCCGGCCAGACCACCAGCGACTCGCTCGTTCAGCAGTTGACCAGGTTCTTTGCTGGAACTGATGGCCAGTCCCCTCGAGGCAAGAACTTGACGGAGCGTGTTCTCTTCATTCTCCAGTCGTACCAGGACTTTGGAGCCGCGTCTCACAACCGATTCAACCCGCCCAAGAAACCTGGGCAGCCCAACTTTGACGAATGGGGCAGTATCGAGGACATTCACAACGCCATCCACACCTATTCCGGGGGCGGGGGACACATGGGCGACCCGACAGTTGCCGCCTTTGATCCAATCTTTTGGCTTCACCACACCAACATCGACCGTCTTTTTGCTATTTGGCAGGCCTGCCACGATGACCCCAAGGACGCATCCACCTACGTGACTGACCGGACTGCGGGCACCGGCTCCATCGGGGGCAACTTCTTCGTCAAGGCCGGTGGCGCCGAGACGATCAAGACTCCGCTGGCTCCTTTTGCGCAATCCGGCACCAAGGATAACCAAGCCTTCTGGACATCAGAGGGTGTCAGATACACGACCGAGTTCGGCTACGTGTACCCGGAGACACAAAAGTCCAAGTTCCCCACCAAGAAGGACATCCTGAACGAACTTGACCGGCTGTACGGGAAGAACGCCTCTCTGGCGAACATCCTGAGAAACGACGAGGGGGACTTCCTGGCAGTTTCCGAGGAGTTCCGGTCGCGCGCCAGGGCTCATTTGCAAGCCGAGAAGCCCTCGCTCAAGGCCACTGTCGCTGCGCCGGCTGCGGACCCCGCCGCCGAGCAGAAGCCGCTGTCCCAGTCTTCCGCCAACGAATCGGCAGACGTCGAGCTTCCGGGGGGCCGCGACTTGAAGCAACTGGTCGGACCCGGCAACAAGTACCTCGAATGGCTCGTCAACATCAGGGCCGAGAAGGCCGAGCTAGGGGGCAACTACGTCGTCCACGTCTTCCTGGGCCCCCCCGACGACGCCACCCCCCTCCTCTACGTCATGAACTATTCGCACGTGGGCGCCTTCGCAACCTTTGGCCAAGACGAGCACACCGCTTGCAGGAACTGCCAGGAGGGCCGCGCCTCAGGCCAGAGGATCACCGGCCAGGTGCCCCTGACGATCGCCCTCGCCGAACGGTACGTCGCCGGCCTGCTCGAGAGTCTGACGCCGGACCACGTCATTCCCTACCTGCAGAGAAACCTGCACTGGCGCGTGACGCTGGCCAACGGCGAGCTCCAGCAGCGCAGCCAGCTGCAGAACCTGCTTGTCAGTGTGGTCACCGTCGAAGTGACGGTCCCGGGAAGCCCTACCGACCTCCCGCAGTACGCGGACGAGGTGACTCCCCAGCCGCTGGCTACTACCAACCGCAGCGGCACCGGCCGTGGAGATGGTACCGGATACGACGGCACAAACTTCTAGCCTCTCCCTGGTTGACTGCGAGTTACCAAGGCCTAGACGGAAGCCTACTGCGGATCTACGAGTCTTGGATGGTGGTGTCGGTTCTTGCCGTATCTGCCAGAAGTTGTCAAGTCAGCCATCTCCACGGTGTCTTCTTTCTAGACCATGTTGCTTCTATTCATGTAGATACCGTGATCAATTGCGCTCTGGTTTTTTATTTTGTAAAGAAAAAAACATGCAACTCAGGAATACAAAACGCACCAACTCCGCGACCTGACGGCAGATAAATCATAATCTTGACAGAATGTCTATTGAAGCAAATGCTTGGCTGAGTATATTACCGTGACTTTATGTTGTCCTATGTGCTTGAATCCTTGAGACGGCGAGATTAAGAACCACCAACCCGACCTTCACTCAGTAATACAGCGTTCACGACAAGATGGGGTTTATCCATCGACCTGGTCTACTTCTGCGAGTCTAGTGTACCCAATACATCCTCCACTCTACCAATTTTCTCGATCTTCCCCTTTGACAGCAAAGCGACGAAATTCCGATCAGACTGCATATCACCAGTCGCGCCGCCTAGTCTGTGCGTGATTGCGATTACAGTGTGCCCCTTCTCGATGAACTCCTGGTGAATGATGTCACGCATGGCAACCTCTGTCTCGGGGTCAAGCGACGATGTAGCCTCATCAAGCAAAAGGATAGGCATAACATGACCGCCGTCCGCCTGGGTTCCCGATAGATCGGGCGTTTCGCGTAGAGATCGAAGACGGAGGATCGCCCGAGCTAGCGCAAACAGCTGGGATTGTCCAGTTGACATTTGCGGCAAGGAGGAGATGGGACTTTCCAGGATCTCATGGGGCGCCCTCGGCGAGAAGTCTTCCGCTTCGAAATGAGACCATATGTTAGTTCTCTGGAGAGCCGCTACGATCGTGTCGTCCGAGAGAGATCCAGAAGGCTAGTTGAAGAACAGATTAGTAAACTTCATAAGCGTGCTGACAAGTGTCTCAGTCTTACATCTAGGTTGAAGCGAAGACTAGCCTGCCCTAGGACAAAGGCATCCTGGCACACTGTTATGAAGCATCTTTGTCGAATCAGGTCTCTTGGGACCAAGCTCAGATCAACTCCATCTATCTTGATGGTTCCAGACTGTACATTGAGGAGACGCAGAAGTGCAAGCAGCAGAGTACTCTTTCCACTTTGATGATTGGAAGCAAGTCAGTAAGGCATCAAGAAGAGAACCTTTCTTCAGGAGGTTTCATACCTGCCAGTCCGGCCACAGACAACCAACTGCTGGCCTCCAGAAACCTTCAAGGTAACATCCTGTAGTGCTACTGCTTCGGGACTGAGGAAAGAAGTCAGCTCTGAAGCTCTAGTAGACTGCCGGTGTTCGTCTTACTTGTATGATACAGTGACATTGTCCAATTCAACGAGTCCTGACGATGGCCAAGCCCCCGCAGGCACGTAGTCTTCGAACGAGCTACCGTCTTTCGGGGTGTCTGCTTCCAAGGTTTTCAGCCGAGCACTGGCAAATCATTAGCATCATGCCGCATTTTCTTTCTGGTTATAATAGCCGGAAGCAACACGACGACGTCACATGAAGCAGTCCTGTTTGGGCCATGTTCAAGCCAAGTAGGAGGAGTGTGCGAAAGAGAGGGGTAAAAAGGAAGAAAATCGAGGAAACAGAACGTACATGGCGCCTAAAGATATCTCCATATTTGTCCAAGATGTGACAAGGCCAAGCAGAGACGCGTTTGCGACCATGACGATATTCAGTGCCATTCCAATCTGGCCGGCTGTTGTCGTTCCTCTGAGGAATATGGCGAGAGCGATCAGGCCGGTGGCTATCGCAGCGACCATGAGATCGAGGACGACGCCCAGCCACTGCTGAAGACAAGACAGGATATAGGCTGGCTGCTGGGATCTGTCAAGTGAGCGGATATTAGCAGCCTCGACTTGTCTCTCCCAGCCAAATGCCCGAATCGTCCTAACCCCTTCAACCTGTTTCTCGTTAGGCCCTGAGTAACCGCGTTTCCAGGATACGTCATACTGATTCAAGAAAGCTGGAGTACACTGCCGACTGTGACTCAAGATCAAGCAACCGCAGTTGTCTTGAGGTCCGCAAGTAGATCCTTTGTACAAAATACACCGTCACCACGCATAGCGGAAGCGTCGTTGCCATCAACTTCTGGGCACTGAAGAGGAGGACTAGCTGCACCAAGAGCTTAAAGACCTCTGCAGCGGTACAGTCATTAGCAAAATGGGCTTCAAGAGGTCCAGTGAGACTTACGGTTTGAGAGGGACAAGATGGCGGGCGGCAACTGCCTGTCGACCAGCTGGATATCTTGGCTGAAGCTTTAACAAGTTAGCACGCAGCCCTTCCCGCTGGTGGTCGTAACCAACCGATTCAACATCACTCCAGTGTCAGTAGTCGAGAAATATGACAGCGGGGCTCTGTTTTTCATTAGTAAGACTGCAGCTGCCAGGAGAAGGTGTGGTGTGCACGAACCTGACGATGGTTGAAAGAAGACGGCGGTGCAGGTTTGCCCCTGAATCGGGCGCGATGCGGATATGCGTAGACCTTCTCGAAACTCAGCATCGTTTTTGGTCAGACATAAGCGGTGCGCTTACCACATAGAACCGTTCGTGAACGCCCAGGCGAGAAAAGATACGATTATGTAGCCCGCGACGTAGAACATGGTCTGCGAGGCAGGTGCTGCGGTCCATTTCTGTAGCCAGTATTGCGGGAACGTGATGAAAAACGAGTACGACGACGTGCAGACAAGAAGGAAGAGAAAGTTACGGAAACCCACAGCCCTGAGATAGTAACCTATGCGCGAGGGCCGAGTCAGCGTAGGAAGGGCGGTGTAAAGTTAAGAGGAGGGCATTACCATAGAGTGAAACATCCCCCGTCGCCCTGCTCAAGTCGGAGACGGCTTCGTCTACCTTGAGACTCTGGCTCCTGATGGTCTTGTCTACTTTAGGGTGTTCCTCGGTGAAATTCCTCTCCGTTTCATCAATATGGCTTAGTTTGAGGACATGCTCTGGGTCCCGCGTTAGGCCAGCCCACGTTCCTTGGTATGCCACTCTGCCGCTGTCCAAGATGACCAAACTGTCTGCCAGATGAAAGTGCGTAGCTGTGCGAGTATGGTAAGCTCCAATCTCACGTTTGATGAACACACGTGCTAAACTTACAGGAGTTGGCCACGAGAAAAACAGTCGTCCCCATCTTCTTGAAAAGGCCCGTAGGACCGAGAAGGTTTTCGACGATCCGACTCTCGGTCTTGCCGTCGAGGGCACTAAAACTATCATCTAAAAACACCGTTTCACACCGGGCGTACACAGCACGGGCGAGAGCCTATCGACTTGTTGGCAAACAGCTTTTTGAGGCTTCGAGTGAGCTCCTGTGAAGGAGGGTCGTTGGAACGGCCGTTTCATTGGCGCCATCGAGTAGCATGCCATTGCCCAAGCGCAAATCTTACTCGTGCTTTGGCGTGAAATTCCTTCCAGGGAACGAAGACTTACCACTCGTTGTCGTTGTCCTTCAGAAAGATTCAAGCCTCGGCTCCCGATCATGGTCCGGTCTCCGTTTGGAAGTGCTGAAAGGTCCTCGTCGAGGCAGCAAAGGCGGATGACTTGTTCGTACCAGCTTGGTTCGTCTAGCAGAAAGCCACGGACTGATTCCTTGATGGTTCCACTTGGTAGCCAAGGCGACTGTTCACAGTAACCTACACGCTTCGAGGACACCGATATGGTTCCACTAGCAGCAGGCAGCTCGCCCATGAGGGATTTGACAAGTGCTGTCTTACCACTTCCCACCCGTCCGGAGCAAATGACTATCGAGCCTCTGTCAATGACAAGACTAATGTTGGTGAGGATAGGAGGCGACACTGGGGAGCTCTGTATAGTGATGCTCTCGACGCAAATTGCCGGCGAAACTGCATCAGGGCCGTCTTCTGCTTTCTTCAATGCTAGTCTCTGATCATTCCGGGGCGCCTGTAGTAAGTACTCCTGGATTCTCTCAAAGGCGGCCAAGGAGCTTATCGCCTGCGGCACAATCGACATGATCATGTTTGCAGGGTGAGTGATCAAACCAAGGAGCGCGGTGGTTGTAAATGCTGTCTCAGTATCGAGCGCTGAGCCCTTGAGACTTGCCACAAGGACAAAGAGCACAAACGTAATAATAGGAGTGAAAATACCGAGAGCGTTTGCTGCGAAAGTCAGGGAACCCCCTCAAGGATAACTAAGACCTTATCAGGAAGAACGACATACCACTCGCATTATAGGCAACCATCATCCATCGTACTTTTTTAGCTGCATTCAGCTCCTGAAGTCGCAGATCCTGGACCAACGATTCCGTGTGCGTAGCAACCCCGAGCATCTTTAAGCTCTTCATGGAGGAAAGCATCGAGGTGGTAACGGCAAGTCGTTTTTGAGTAGCCGCAGACCAGTCCTTCTGCTTACTTTGAAGATGCTTGGCCAAATATCGACTCATTCGTGAGCAAACTGCGATGGTAATTAGTTTCTAGCTCTTTAAACCCTCGTCTGTTGTATACACACGGCCGGCGACAACTTACAAAAGATGATGACGTAGGGAACGAGGCACACCCATCCAACCTCTCGGGCCAGCATAGTCGTACCAAGCAACACCTCGATGACTTGCGCCCACGTCTCGTGGAACATTGATGCGGCCTGGCCGACGTTTCCTGCATCTGTACTGATCAACGTCACGGCTCTCCCGTCGTCGTGGTTGCCCGATTGCTGGCTAAACGACTTGTGGTTGATGAGACCGACGACGGAGCCTCGTATCATGACCTTGAGCTGATTCAGACGGTGGTAATACACGGCCCTGGACATCTGCGTTGCTACTTAGTCACTGAACAAGCCCGTGCTTGAAGAACGTGCTTACCGCCAAGCCAACATAGATGACAACAGCCATGGCAATAATCAAGCGCCCGGTTTCCATGGATTGCGCCGAGGACCCGCTCATGTAGCGGATGGCGGTGCTGATGAGAATCGGTTGGGCGTAGCGGAATACAATGAGGAAAAGTCGAGGCATGATCGGCGCAAGAAACTGTGGCAACATGCTGAGGGCAAGGGCCTTGGGGAGCGTTGTCCTCCCTTCTGGCCTGGCTTTGATAGTGTCAGAGGGTTCTGGCAAATCTTGCTGTGCAAATTGGGACTTGTTGATTAATCACCTCTTTGATCCCAAGCCCGCAAGGCTTGTTGGCGCAGTGATTTCGACGACAGCATGTGGCTCAGCGGGGGAAGATGCTCCTCGGTGAGAACGTGACGGTTTCCAAGCGCCAATATGGCGTTGATCCACCAAAAGAACGTTCGGTCCAAAATGCTGGCCAGCTCTTCTGGGGCTTGCCGGCCTCGAGGATCACGCAAAATCGGTTTCTTGCCGCGGCTTTCGGCAATGAGAAGCGAAAACTTGACGCAGAGATTTGCGATTCCCGGCGTGACAGCCTCCAACGTCGTGTTTCCATAGTGGCCTGTTCCTAGCTCGGCGAAGTCGCACGCCACAGACACCACGAGATAGACGATGCCGAGATCTGACGGTTTAAGAGAGCGGGTGTGCTCGATGGCCAGTAACGGGCAGAGGCCCAGGCACGCTATGAAAGAAGCAACGGCAGAAACAAGGTGGAAGTCATCCTTTGCCGGCGTAAATGCTATCGTGACCAGAGTGGCCAACTGAACCACCGAGAGCAGGATGGCAACCGCCTGTGCTCAATGTCAGTCGCCATGCAAGGGAAAGGTAACTTCTTCACCACGCACCAATTTGCCACGACCACGGTGCTCCGAAACGACCTTGATCGGTTCCGTACGAAGCCTCAGTAAGCGAATTGGAAGTAGGGATAGGAACAAGGCCGAAGTCGCAATGGACAGAAGTTGAGGCGGCGTGGGATGCATGATGGGCTCGGCTTAGCCCAATATGAGGTCGCCGCCAAGGTCCGATAGGTGAATCTGCGAGGTTTGGGGCACCAGGCTTGTGAGGAAACGAAGAAAGGCGCGATCGATCAGCAGCGCTTGGTAGACCATCCGTGGGAACACCGCCAGATTCCAATGGGGGCCCAACGGTTTCTTTCACGAAGGGTACGATTCTGACTCTCGGAGAACAACAACGTCTAGGTAGACCGCGCGACCAGGCCCCTGGGACTTCAAATGACACAAGAGAGATGCGAAGAGCGACCAGGTTAGTTATTGGTGCTAATCCTAACCACCTTCCTTGTTCTTGTTGGCTTCCTGCAAACTACAGGGAGGAGGCGGGCTGCCGCTGTTGTCGGTACGACGATCCTTGAGCTTACATGCATAAATAATACTTACTGCAATACGATGAACCCCCCCCCCCCCCNTGCAATGACGCCACCATGGGGCCGCTCTAGTGCCGGTGCAGATCACCCAACGGTAGCAGAACAGAGCCGCCGTGGACTTTGCGGTGTCAAGGCTCGGTGAAGGTTCCTAGCGTGGTAGAAACCCGCCATGTTTAACACGCTTAGAAGGCACCCGCCGTTGAAATACTACGCTGTCGATGCGGACATTCCTGGCCAGCCATTGTTAGGGAGTCGTCGGTCGAGATCCTCCCGGAACCTCCGTCGGCTGTGTATCCAAGTTCGTACCAGCAAGCCACTTCCCCAGCTTCGAGGTCGTTGGTGCGGGGGCTAGAGAAACTGAAGCCACTCGACTCTGCTCATATTGTCCTTCAAACAGGTGGGAACACCTCCTCCTAGCAAACACACATCGTATCCATCTTATCAAGCATAGCCTTTCACCATTCCGTTCACTCATCATTCGTCGGAACCAACATCCGCCAGCGTCGCGTCTGTTGCAGCATGACCGATACTGGGCTACAGGAGCCTTCGTACTCGAGAGACGAGCTCGTCGCGGAGCTCACGTCCTACAATGAGTTCCTAACGCAGTTTTACCTACACCCTGCTGCCATCAGATACTCCCCCCTGAGGCCGGCTGGGAGCACATCACCCCCCTGAATTTGTTGATTCGTTTTGCCTCAGCAAGAGCGATATAGTGGTGAATCTTATAAGGCATATTCCCTACGTGTGCCGAGACAAGGAAGACGACATAGAACCGTTAGGTCAGTATTCCAGACATCCACAGAACGGTGTGTTAGTTAGGCACCTAACTACCATGAATGCAGTCTGCATTTTATGCATTTCCTAGTCAGTCATCCTCCTTGGCCAAACTCCAGGCCGTCGTTTATTGGCGCTAGTAGTACATATGTAGTAAATCAATCAACCTTAAACTGACCACAGGCTGATACTGAAGAACAGGTAGGGTGGAACTCAAGAGTTAAGCCAACATATGTGCATGTCATTCTGTCTACACTTTTCTACAGAACCTCAAAAATACAATTCCCAACCTGCTGCATATTCCCTCTTGTTTCCTATTGTCAGAAGGTAAGAACAACTGAAAAGCAAGTGTCTCTTGAATGAAAGGCTGGCTTGCTAGCTGTAAGGATCGTTCAATGCTGTGCGTGAAACAAGACGTGAGGTACCGTGAGCATCTCATCAATACTTTTCTCTCTCATGCCGGTTTTCTTTCTTTTTTTTTTCAAAAAAAAAAAAAAAAAGCTCCAACACATAGTCTCTCTCCTTCTCATCTTCTTCCCTCATGTTGTTTTCGTGTTCTTTCATCTCATATGTTCAAACCGTCCAATCAGAGCTCATCATGATCATCATCCACAAACTCTGCCTGCTCAGCCGACTCCTCCTTGTCGACAGGCTCTTTGTCTTCTAAGTGCTTTTCATGCGCAGGCTCCTCAACAGGCAAAGCCGTCTCAGTAGCCGGCGCATCTTCAGTAGTAGCGTCTGTGGGCGGCTCTTTGGCAAGCGAAGTGGCCTCCGAAACTGGAGCCTCCTCAATCTCAATCTTGAATGTGTCCTCCTCCTCGGTCTGGACAACATGATCCTCGTCTTTCTGGTCCTCAGCAGCATCCTCCTGGGGAACCTGCTCCTCCTCTAAAACCTCAGACGCAACACTAGGCGTGGCCTGAACCTTGACAACCTCTGTCTCGGTAACAATAGCCTTGACCGTCTCCGTTACAGTCTCTATGATGCGGACCAACTCTCTGGTGGTGATGGTCTCGTGAACAGCAGTAGGGACAGGGGCCTTCACTTCCTCAGAGGAAGAAGGCGAGGGCGAGGGCGACGAACTCTTCTCTGCAACCGCAAACACCTCCTCGGCAGCCGGGCTGGAAGATCTCTCAACCGGCGCAGCGCTGGAGGTGGGAGCAGTGGGTTCGGAGACCGGAATCTCCTGGCTGGGCTCGGGGACCTCTACCTTGACGGTCTTTACTTCAGGCACCTCGGCCTCAAGAGTAGGCTGAACGACGGCCTGTACCGGAGTCTCGGAAGATGTGACCGACTCAACAACGGACTGAACAGTCTCCATCAGCGGCGGCGACACGGGCGCCTCGGAAACACCTGGCGCGACGTGCTGGACAAACTGGCCGTCCCAGTCTCTGACCTCCCGCGGCGCAGGTCTGATAGCCATGAACAGCACAAGCAGGCTCATGACCACAATCGCCAGGTTCTTCTTGTCCTGCATGAACACCCGCGCGGCCTCGAGGAGAAGCTCGCCGAGCCCGGCGTTCTGGAAAGCCTGCTGCCTCTCGTGGTGCGGGGGGTACGCCTCCTGGGGGTGGGGCGGCGGCGGCGGCGGCTGATGAGTTTGCTGCTGTTCCGGGTGGAAGTGCTGCTGCTGGGACTGCGCTCGCGGCTCGGGTTGTTGTTGCTGCGGCGGAGGAGGCGGGGACTGTGGCGAGAAGGACCCGTGACGCGGCTCGGCGTGGGGTTCGGGAGCCGGCTCGTGGTGCTGGGGCTCAGGGGGCGGGTGTCCGTAGATCTCCCGCATGCGCTCCTCGTCACGGAGACGGCGCTCCTCACTCTCGTCGTACCGAGGCATGGCCTCAGGGGAGGGCGATCTGAAGTCCTCCATGGTTGGATGAGGCGGAGATGCCGGGGCGTGTGCCTCGTCATCGGCGTAGCTCGGCTCGAGAAGGTTGTTTTCTTCCAGGGGAGACGCTTCGCGTGGGGGCTCCTCCAAGGCAGGGATGCCGCGGTCAAGAGAGCGCATGTCGCGGTCCATGGACGGCATGGTGCGGTCAAAGTCGGACATGGCACGCTCGGCGGGCGAGTCTCTGCCTTCGGTCGACTCGAGAACCGTAGGATCATGCTTGACGAGCTGCAACTGCTGCGACTGGGAGATGGCGAGACGCTCCAGCTCATCCAGTACGGCGGACTCGACGATGGGCTCGAGCTCGACGTCGACGCGCTCCATCTCCTTCCAACAGGCCGCCCAGGCACCGGTCCTCATAAGGCCGTTGCTAGCGTACACCTTGATGCGGAAGATCTTGCCGGGGCCGAGAGACTCGTAACGGATGTCATGGCGGCAGGTTTGGCACCAGTGGGTCTTGACCAGAGCGCTCTTCCTTCGGGAGGCATCGTCGTACTCCTCCTCCTCGTCGCTATCGGTGTCCTCTCCGAGCGTCATCTCGTTGGATGGGCCGATGTAGTGGCCGCACTCGAGAACACGCGCCCTACGGCGCAGGGGGAGGTCGAGAGCCTCCAGCAGGCGCTCCTCCAGAATCTCGTAGTCGTCTTGCGGGTGAGAGAGGAGGATGCCGCGCTCGCAGACGGTGGCGGCGACGCGGTCGTGGAGGTGGTGCCAGGCCTCGCGCAACGTCTTGGCTTCGGGAGACAGCGTGTCCGACGACGCCTGTTCGAGGACCTCGGCCCACTGCCAGCGGAGGGGGAGCAGGGTGACGTGGAGCAGCACGAGAGGCGCGGGCTCCTTCTTGGGGCTAAAGCGGGTGGGTGTCTTGCGGCCCTTGGTGGTGTACTGCGCAGACACGGTCGGGCTGCCGAGGCGTGAGCTGGTCGGCACATGAGGGCGCTTGGCGGAGGAGCGCGGGGAGAAGGACCCGGTTACGGACGGGGCCGGAGACGAGTATTGCAGGGCGCGGACGTCGGAGGGGGAGCGGAAGGGCATCCGGTTCGATGCGCGGATGGTGGGGACGAACTCCTCCTTGTCGTAGTAGGACATCTCGGACACGGAGACGTCGGACATACGCGAGGACCGCTTGGAGGAACGGTTGCTCGGGTCTTTGTGGTGATGGTGGTGGTGGTGGTGGTGGTCGACATGGCCGTCGAAGGAGCCCAGCGAGCTGCGCGGGCTACGGTCGCTGAAGACGTCCGAGTCGCCGTGTTGGGAGGAGCTGTCGGCGCCGTCCTCGGTGTGCGAGGGAGTAGGGAGCATGTCACTGTCACGACGGCTGCTTTGGGGTCGAGTGTTGTACGACTCGCGGCGGCTGGATCGAGATTGGGTGTTGTAAGATTCGCGGCGACTGGCCCGCGACTCGGTCGTGTAAGATTCGCGGCGGCTACCCTCTGAGCGAGTGTCGTAGTGCAACTCAGTTCCCAGATTGGTGGACCCAGAGGAGTCCTGGCGAGAGTGCGATCTGTTTCTCATGGTCTCCATGGTCTGGGCTTCAAGCCGCTCGAGAACCTCCTTTGCGGCGGCTTGGATGAGGGCTTCAGTGCGACCAGATGCACGGCGGAGGGAGGACGAAGAGCGGCTGGCCTCCTGGACCCCGACCGGGTTGTCATCGTGGGCATCTTTCGAGTCCGCCGCGAGTGCTGGGGTTGGCGTCTCGTCGAGGTCAACCTCCATGGCGAGTGCCTCTTCGACTTCCTGTGCCAGCTCGCTCGTGGTGATTTCGGCCGCCGGCTGGAGTGATCTTCCTCGCTCAACCTCGACCTCATCAGCCTCAGCCTCAGCCTCGAGCTCTGGAGGCTCGGGTGTGGCTTCTCTTTCGACCTCAACCTCGAGCTCGGCTGCAGGCTCAGGTTCGGCGTCGGTATGAGATGGTTCTTTGGGTTCGACATCTTCGACAGGAGGTTCAGCCTCCTCAGGAGTTGGCTGTTCCTCGATCACCCCCTCAGGCTGATCTTCGGCCGGCGGCTCGGACTCCACCTGGATCGGCTCTTCTTTCTCGGCCTCAGCCACGGGCGCAACCTCCGTCGAGGGCTCGGACAGGGGCCCGGGCTCGGGCTCCTCTGCCTTGGCGCTCTCTGCGGCCGCTAGCTCGGGGGTCTCTCCCGATAAATCCTTCTCCGATTTATTAGAGTCTTCTTGGGCAGGCGCGTCATTGGTTGCGTCATTGATGGTCTCATGAGAGGCCGGTTTCTCCTCATCTGCTGTGTCCATGGTTGTGTTGGCCACTTCTGCAGCGGTGTCCTCCCCGGGTGTGTTTGTGATGTCAGGGACGGACTCCGTTTCCTCCGGCTTGGACTCGGGTTGGTTCTCGGGGCCAGTTTCGGCAGCAGGCTCGGGAGTAGCATCAGGGGCCGTGGGCTCGTCATTCTTCTGTGCGACTGCCTCGGTAGCGCCGGCAGTGGCCGTATCTTCCTTCTCACCCGCGTCGGCCTTGACCGCATCGGCAGCCGCCGGGGTCTCGTCCGTCACACCGTCCATTTCGTCGTCTCGCTCCGCAACTTTGTGCCCCTCGGGCTTGGTAGGGACGTCGTCGGCCATGACTTCGTGCTCGGCGGCCTCGTGCGCGGGGGTGCTCAGACAGGACGGATCGACATGGATCTCAAAGTCGAGGTCTTCCGGGTTGGGACCGGATCGCGGCATCTGTCGAGCGCCTGGATAGATCAAGCAAGCGGGATGCCGGAGAGAAAAGCGGGCTTCTCTCTCGCCGTGGCGTGACGGGAGTGTGGTGTGTGCGCGCGCGTGTGTGTATGGGTGTGTGTGTGTGTGTGTGTGTGTGTGTGTGGAGGATAAGATAGTCAGTCCTCTCCGCTCCGGATAGGGAAGAGGAACGAAGGTGGAATGAGAGGACCCCTATAGTTCGAGAATGTTTATGCTCGGCTCGGGACGGGTCGAGGGAGCAACTGGGAGGTGTAAGTAGGTAGGTGTTTGTGGATATTTGAAAGCGTGTTGTCACTCTGCGTTGGGTGAGAGAAGAAAGAGAGAGGATCAGATCGAAATCCAAAGGGTCGAGAAAAGACCAGGAGTCCCTTGGGCAGACACGAGAACCTGACGAGTCCAGTGTGTGTTGAAACTTAACAGACGTCGTCGGCTGTTATGTGGCTTCGTGTGCTTCGTTGTCTCGCGGTGGTTGGTCGGCCCCAAGCAGCGGGGGAGTGGGTTTTGCCTCTCTTGTCTCGTCTTCCTTTTGGGCAGCAAGCGGTGAGAAGTGTGTGCTCGAGTAACCCGTCCTTGCATGCATTGACAGCTTCCAAGCGGGAGTGGCTGGATCGGCTGTTTTGTTTACTCCCGTTGCCGGGTCACAGCACGGGGGTGTGCAGTAGGTATCGGTGGGGCGGTATCGGGTAGTGGAGACCGGCTGCTCGTTCAACGGGAGCACGCGGTTGGTTGGATGATCTGTCGGACCCGCTTACTCACCCCAAGTGGATACGTAGGTACTTACATAGGTATTTATTTACCTTCACCCAACCATGCCAATTATTCTTTGAAGCGTTGTTTGCTCGGAAAAAGCTGTCTACTCCGTACAGAGGAGAGAGTCCACCCTGGACTGTCCTGAGTTGAGAGGAAATAGCAGTGGCTGGGCTTGCCACGCCCCCTTGAACCGCGTCTTCACTCTCCAGACTCTTCTTCGCAGATTCCGAACCGGAAGGCCCCAAAAGCTGTCTAGCGCTTGGGTTGACAGGGTCTCTCTTGAACTTGGAGCCCGCCGTTCCCGCACAGCCTCTTGCTGACGTCATTTTCCGGTTTTCTCATTAGCCGGAGCTTCGTTCTGTTGATGGGGGCCCGGACGCTTCGACGATTAGCCTTCTGTCTCCAGGGGGGTTAAAAAATGTCGCCGACGACCGGTCTGAAGTTGCCGGGCCGCTTTGACGCACATAACATAGTCAATCCAACTAGCTAAGCTGGCTAGCCAAGTCATGTTCTGAGATCATACCTTGAGGTTCATGGTGGGCGTTGCTGCTTAGCCTAATCCGCCTGGACGTTCAACCACAATGTCAGCGATTCAATCCACCGTAAAGCTAGCTCTACATCAACTCGACACTTTTTATCATCCACAGCACGATAAGCCTGAGCGAGGTCCAAACCCCCCAATCTATGATTGCAAACTACAAAGCGACTATTATACAACCCTCCGGCGGGCCAGCCATCTTTTCGTCTATCATGCTCTATGCTTCTATGATAGGCAGTTGGTGAAAAGATTTCCCAAGTCCCCACCCCAAAGAGTCTTGCTGAACAGATGAAACAAGAGTTTGCCAGGCCGAATCGTTGCGCCTCAGCCCCTTTCTTTTGTCTTACAAAGAAAAAAACGTCTAATGCGGGAGGAGAAGCAGCCGTACGATGTGTGTGTGTATGTGTGCGTGATTCTGCTGAGAGGACGTTACAGAATCTGTCCCCGTTGTCGTCTTCGTCGTCGTCATCACTCCGGAGTTCAAATCCGACCCCAGGGTGAAGGAGGGAAACGAGGAAGCATCGTCCTCGTCCTCCTCCTCCTCCAGAAACCAACACCGAGCTTTCCTCACCAACCACGACGTCTCCCCAACTCCGCCGTTCGTTAAATCGTTTATTTGGAGATCTCGACACCGCCGGTGGCGCCGAGGGCCTTCTTGAGGTCGCCGTAGATGGCGAACTGACCGGCAGTGAGGGTACCGACCATGAAGAGACGGGCACCGATACCGGTGTAGGAGCCACGGATGCCGAGCTCCTTGGCGATCTTGATGAGGCGGGAGGTGGTGCCTTCTCCGGGGAGACCCTTGGTCTTGTTGATCTTGGAGAGCATAGTGTCGGCGGGCTGCGAGACGATGGCGGCGGCGAAACCGGCAATGAGACCAGAGCCAAGGTTGACAGCAGTCTGGGCACCGTCGGAGAGGGTGTTCTTGGGGTACTTGCGGAAGATGGCCTCCGAGACCTTCTCGAAGACAACGAACTTGGACATGGTGTAGGGGATCCTGGGCCCTGTCAGCGACGGTGCTTCTTTTTCTCCCGGCAGACATTACGAGATGAACTCCTTCAAGCGAAAGAGATTCCGGCGGAGAGAACTTACTGCTTGAACAGAATGGGGCCGAATCCGGCGTAGAAAGCGCCGACACCCTCGTTCTTGAGCATCTTGCTGAAGCCGGAGATCAGACCGGAGGCGTAGGTGGGCTCAGAGACGAGACGGATACGGGTGGCCTCGAGGGGGCACAGGGCAATGTCGGCGAAGAACTCGGCGGCCGCGGAGGAGGCGAGGTAGACGGCAGTGCGGTTGTTGACGGCGTTCTCGTAGCCAATCAGGTTGATGGACTGCTGCTTGAAGAACTCGTATCCTCCGAACTTCAGGGAGCCCTGGAGGAAGTAACCGGCGGCGGTAGGGCCGAAACCGGTGAGCAGAGCACCGGCACCCTCAGACTGGATGACCTGGCGGAAACCACCGACCAGACCGCGGTTGTAGGTGGCGGGGTCGAGCTGGATTCTCGTCTTGACGCTGTGGCGCGCGTTAGCAGTCTTTCATCAATTGGCAACGCGGCGCTCAAGGTGTGTTCGTCGTCGTCATCGTCCGTCGCTGTTCGAAGATCGGAGCTCCTTTGGCAAAAGTTGCTCTTCCTCGCCGAACACCGTGGACCGACATGGACTGGGCAAAAGCGAAAAGGGAGAAGAAGACCTACACATCGACGGGAGTCAGAGCACCGTGGGTGACGGAGCAGCAGACAGCACCGGCAAGGGCGAATCTGGAGTAGAGGGCCAAGCCGGAAAGCTGGCCGGGGGCGTTGGCAGCAGCCTTCTCGACGACGGCGTCGACCTTGGTCGAGCCGGTGGAGGGCACGGAGGAAGCCATTGTGTGTGATGTGTGAATCGAACCGGGGGAGGACAAACAGGACAAAGGGCTGAGTGGGGAGGAGGACTTGTCACGAAGAACCACGCAAAGAGGATCGTGAAGGTTTGGGGGAGGATAGGAAAGAAGGGAGAAACTTTTTTTTCGTTATTGTCGAGGGAAGGGAACGGACGGCCGGGGGAAAAACTGTGAGGCCTTTTTTTTTTTTTAGCGGCGCCGCGGCTGCTGGGGGGGTGGCAGAGCCGAGAGCAGCAGCAGCAGCAGCGAACTGGGACCGAGACAGCTGCAAATTGAGAACTTGTCCTTTGCGGCCGAAAAGATTGGCTCGGGATTATTCGGGAACCACCTGAGCCAGCGATTGCGCAGTGTGTGCACGAGCCATCCCCCCCCCTGCATGCGCCCGCCTCGATGTTCCCTCAAGGCTGCTTCGATACGTACCCACCTCTCCTGCAGGGGAGAGCTCTCGTTCGGCTTCTCGGAAAAATATTTGTGTGGCCTATTGCTGAGTCGGCCAAGGCTTACCGGGCGGCCTTCCCGCCTGAAGTCCAAGTTTTTTTTATCCTTTCCCACCTCAGCACGTTGAAAAAGGAAGGAGATCCACCAGTGATCCACTTAGCGTGCTCCATTCGCCCATGTGCTTTGCCCGTCGGTGTCGTCAGAGCAGCCCAGGATGGCATCGCGAATCATTAGCCGTCAACGTCTGCAATCCTTTGCCGATTACCTAACCCTTCAACATCCGAGTCTTGGCCTGGGAGTCAGTCGTTTGTCAACTCTGGTCTTCTCTTTTCCCAGAAGGCCTGGCCGGCTTGCAGCGCGAGACTTCGGGGTTTTCTCGTACATCTTACGTCCCTGAAACATCGCCGTCTTCCTTTTCGCTTCAAGTATCCTCGGCAATTGCGTCAGGCTCGCCCTCCATCATGACTCGAATTCGCCATCTACCAGCCACCTCACACTACGCTCCAAGGGCACGGCACGGTCACCTTCACGGGAAGCGTAGCCTGCGTAGCGCAGCCCACTTCCAGCCGCAAATATTGTTCCGGCTCCGGGCCCGTGATCCCTTTCGACTCGATTCCACCCCGGACCGGGGCAAAGGAAGCTAGGTGGGAAACGGCACTCGAGTGATGATGGCTCTGCCTCGGTGTCGCTGGGCTACAATTTCTCGACAGATACGGATACAGTATACACTGATCGTGATGACCGCAACATTTGCTCCCAATAGATCCTCTTAAACCCACCCGCCTTAGCGTTTGTGTCATTATCGTTAGGTTGGTCGGCAAGAACTCAGACACCACCCGCACGCCATGCCTTTCCCCTACGCCAACACCGTGAAGGCCGCAGCCCAAATATGTACACACGGCGTCCAATACAAGGAACAAAATATCGTCTGGCTGCAGACGACAGGGCGCGGAGGAATAATAAATCAACGTCGCCCCGAAAAGGGCAAGTAAAATATGAGCCTGCAGTGGTATACGTCTCCCAGTGCCGGCACTAGCTGACAACAATCATGAGCCTGGATCCATGCCGTTGTTCTCAAATAGACTCAGGACATCGCCAGGCAGGTACTCCAACCACGGCGGCATCATCTCGTTCGGCAGACCCAACGCACCGATATCAATCGGGTTCTCAAAGGTGATGACGTCCGTGATGGGGCCCATGCCTTGGCCGAGGTACGAGTATGTTGCGTTTGCATATGTTGGGTCGAACGCGATTTGCTGTCCGTTCTGGTGTTGTTGCGATGTCGCATCATGCATGGTGCCAGACGGAGATGCGGAGGGCATCATGTGATGTTCAAAATTCGTCGAGCTGTGAGATGACGGCGTGAATGATGCCGTTTGTTGTGCGGCAGAAGAGTTCGCGAGCATCGAGCCGGCATTTCCTACTGGAGACGAGGCCCCCTCTTCGTGGATGCCATCAAACCGCTGATGGGCTCTCCCTTGCCCGTGCGGGCTGTCCATTGATGCTATTGACAGGCGCTGATGCCGGTACTGCCGAGTCGACTGACGCATGGCAGATGTCACTGGCTGCGGATAGGAGGTGGCAAAAATGGAGTGAGATGCTGTCTCGGGCAAGCTCTGTCGGATAGGGTCGTAAATCATGTTCCCAGGAGGAGTAGGGGCAGAGGCGGCAACGTTGGAATTCTGCGGCTGTGCGAAGTTGTGATGACCAGGTGCCCCGGCATGCATGTTCTGGTACATGAGGGTAAGGCTCGAGTTGGGCGAGTTCGTCGTGCCGGTCAAGGACCAAGCAATGGGCGGCATGTTGGGCGAAGCGGGGTACGGGAACCGGCCGCTGATGGAGCCACGACGAGGCAGCCTCGTGCTCTCGTATTCCTCGTTGGTGTATGTCTCGCAATCCCAGATGCCCTTGGACTTCTGGTCAAGTGCCGTGAGGATATACTTGACGCCGCCCCAGTACTTGTGCAGTTGTTGCAATGACTTGTAGCAACGGGAGTAGTTCTGGTTGGCGGCCGAAGCCAGGAGGGAGTGTTTTGTGGATGCCCTGTGTTCATGAGAAGACGGCTTCTGCTTCTGGCCCTCCATCTTGAGCTCAGCTACTGGGGGGGACGTCTCTCGCGAGGTAGGGTTGGAGGCGTTGGCGATAGACTCCATGAGAAAGGCGCAGGCGGCGATATACATGGGCTGGGACGTGAAAGGGTTGCCGATGAAGCTCTTTGGATCGATGAGCTCAGCGAACGCCAGGATGTCAGCGATGGTTTTGGCGCTGGACATGGACAGCTCACGACTGTTGGGGAGCAGCTGATGAGTGCGGCTCAGCGAGCCAAAAGGGGTCAAGAGAGTGGGTTGGTGCAGTATGATGATGAGGGCATGGAACCAAAAGTGCAGGAGGATAAAGTTCGTCCCCTGGCCCAACTTCAGGTATGTTTTGAAGTTGGAAACGCTGAAGTGAAGCCGGGGATCCTGCTTTTGGTAAAGCCTGGTCAGCTCGTGCTCCATCCGGGCCAGCCTGGCCCATTTGTCCGGCGTAATGTCCTTTGCGTTGCGGATGTTGTTCAAGACGTCCGAAACGCGGCCGTACAAGTGGATGATCTGGATAAAGACTGGGAAAGGGGCGGGCCATCCCGAAGCCGGGTCGAGCGTGGGCTCCGGCAGAGCCAGTTCAAAATCATCGTCACGTATGGTCACAGGTCTGCCAGTGCCAGATGAAATGACTCTGTCGAGGATGAAAACGGCCCAGAAGGTATCGGTGCGCTCCTGTTCAACTTCGAGCTGCTCCTCGCGGGTGAGACTGCTGTCGTCTTCTTGCGGCTCTTCGTCTGCTCCAGCATCACTACCTGTTTGGCCACCATGACGGGTGCACCAAGGGTCTCTTTCGCCTTGGTACCTTACACCCACCATCTTTTGCAAGCCGAGGTCCACGGCCATGCGGATAGCAAGACCCAGGTACATCCACAGAGCGCTGTCTTGGTCTGCGCCGAAACCTTCGTACGCCATCATGAGAAGCGCTTGGACTGCGCCGACGGAGGGACAAGGGAAAGTGTCGACAGTTGCAGCCTTGGCTCTTTGGGCGTAGTGGTGGCCTTGCTCTGCGAGCGAGGCCTCCTCGTCTTTGTTGTTATGCCCAAGTTGTGCCGAGTCGGAAAACCGAGCGGACAATGCACAGACGGCGTCGACGAGAATTGCTTCCACCCTCTTTTCCTTGACCATGCGGACGAACCT
Organism: Colletotrichum lentis; assembly: GCA_003386485.1. Lineage (NCBI taxonomy): Eukaryota > Fungi > Ascomycota > Sordariomycetes > Glomerellales > Glomerellaceae > Colletotrichum > Colletotrichum lentis. The sequence continues at coordinate 819,147 of NWBT01000050.1, forward strand.
CACCTCTTTCAAAAAGGGGTAGTTGCAGCCCAAATGTAAAAAAAATGTCTTGACCAGGTGGAGAATGAGGGGATGGACCGGCGCAGTATCGTTGGGGTCGTATACGGGCAGGTCCTCATTGGAAGCAATCTCCTCGTCGTGCGGAGGCATGCCCGACAAGGCCATGCCCATGGGTTGGATCACACTGAAACCGGAGCTTGGCGATGTAGCAACGACCGAGCCTCCTGTACTCCGTCTCCGGTCCCGAACGGAGACGACCATCTGCTTATAACCTGGGACAATGGCCGTAGGCCCAAAGTAGCGGAAGTACGGCACCCTGTGACGCTCGGTGTGATGCAAGACGGGGGAGCGGCTATGAAGACTGCGAGCGTCGTCCGAGAAAGACGTCGTCCGAGGATGAGAGGGGCGTCGGTGTTCCAAAGGTTGATCTTGGTCGCGAGCGCTGTGTTCTGAGGACCGTCGCAGAAAGGTCGGCGAGCGACCGGGTGCGGCATCGGGACTCCTCCTCGAAGCATCGTCCGGCTTTGAGTTGGACAGGAAGGAGCGAGGGGCGTTTCTGTGTCCCTTGCCATATCGCTTCTCGTCGTGGTATTCTTTTTCTTTATCGCGAGCGCGGATATGTTGGTCGGGTTCGTCGTTGTCGTGCTCGTCCACAACTTCGTCGTTGTCGTTGTCGTTGTAGTCGTCATGGTGGGGGTCCCGAGTGGCGATGGCGCCACCCGAAGATTTCTTCTCAATGACTTCGTTGTAACCCAAGCAAGTATGGCCGTTCTTGGAGCAGGTCGAGCAGACTGGGCGCTCGCCGGCGCATCTCGTCTTTCGTTTGCGACAGGTCAAGCATCTAGCGAGAGGCCGAGTCAGGTCAGGCACTGCGCGCAAGGGAGGGGGGTCGGGGGTTTAGGAATAGCGGGAGAAGCGGCTGAAGCAGGAGAAGAAGAGGTGCAACGACTCACGCGGCGTTGATTCTGCGTCTCTTAGATGGTGGTTGGCCTTGGTTGTGGACGAAGCGGATCTGCTTGGGCGCGGGGGTCGCTCCGTCGATGATGGAGGTCATGGCGCGCAAGGTGAAGGAACCTTTCAACAGCTACGCAGCATGATGCTGGGCTGCAGTGGGCGGAGATTGACTGAAAGGGTCAAACCAGAAGGGACCAGAGCAGAGCAGGACGGCAAAAGCGGCCCAACGCAGAGTGGTCCAGGTCAGGTCAGGCCCCTGTGGAGATGGCAAGGTGTCTCCCAGCAGTAAGCACAGGGACTCGGACTGGAGTTTGGCGGGAGGTAAACTGGGGTGTACTGTAGCTTCCGGGGGAGGGACAGGACAGACCTGGGTTGGGTGGTGCCTGGGGAAAGCTCGGGTTGTGCAGGCTGGGGGAGACAGTTTATGGTGGAGACGGCGCGGCGCTGTAGATGCAGCGGCAAGGGTCGGAGCTCCAGCTACCTACTGAGAACCAGGCGGCGGAAAGTCAATAGTGTACTTAGTGGATGTGGGACAGACTGGAAATCGATGATGCACCTGTAGTTCGTGGAGCGTAGGAACATGGCCGTTGGCATCACAGATGTCGGGTAGGGCAGAGAACATGCGACCGACCAACGGAGAAAAGGAAAAGAAAAGAAGAGAAGAGCCTTTGAAAGACTGGCGGCAGGGCAAGGGATCGGCGGGAGACGACGGTTGAGGAGCGAGGGCAGCCGAAAGAGGGGTGAGGAAGTAATAGTAGGCGATGAGGCAGCCGGGAGAGGCGCAGACGACGACTACCGTTGCAACGGCGTCGTGTCGTCTGGTGAATTTGGTTCGTCGCAACGGTGCGGTGTTGACATGGGGTTTGGCCGAGGGGGGTTGGTGGGTTTGCGATGCGCTGTAGCGGCAACGCTGTGACGCTGTAACTGGAGCGCTGGCGACATGCGAGGAACACTGTGGAATTCCCATCTCACCCGACGGAAAAGATCCGCTGGCGAGTGTACCCTGTACCTGCCCCCGACCGACCGCTGGCACGGAAAAGCGGACCCCGGACGGTCTGCCTTGAGGCGGGAGGGATCGCCTGCCATTTACAAGCAAACGCAAGTATCACCACCTTGCGTGCCGGTGTAATCATGGCCTCCCCAAGACTTCGTTGGCGATGAAAGGAGAGCACAGCCAAAATCCTCGACATACGACTGACTGGCTCCTCCCTCCCTCTTTCATTTCGTAAGGGTCGGTCCGAAGACCGTCTGATCTTCTTCCCCAAGTGCGGCCGGTGAACACCGGCCACGAGCTTCAGTTACACGAAATCCAACACCGACCGAAGGTATACATGCTTGCCTCTCCCAAACAATGAAGCCAACCACCAGGCTGCCTCTCACCCCAGATTCCATCTTGCTTGGGATTCCGTGACATTGGGCTCCGTATTGATCCATCCGGCAGCATCACGCATCTTTCAGCCACGCTCCTCCCCCCCCCCAAACCATCTGTCTCGTATAAGCCACCATACTTCATACGCCACGTTCCCTAATCGAGCCGGTCAAGAATCGAAACCCGCCTTCGCCCACAATACACACCCCTTCCACCAAGACGGACGGGTACACCCCCGCTTTACCCCAGAATCCCAAGCCCACCTCAGTCCACTCGAAGCCTCGGGGACGCGGGGACGGACGGGAACAAGCCGCTGGAAGGGGTAGGGGTGTCACCGGTGACGTACGTTCGACGCCCAAGGGCGTGGTAGAGACGAGACAAGAACCCACGAGCAACAGCTGGGACTGACTAAATAAAATAAAGTTGCCGCAGATGACGGCTATTTTTGCGGGATATAACCGAAACAAGGAGGACTCGGATGGACGCCTATCGCGAGCTGGTGATACCACAAACCGGGTTCCCCAACACCCCCTGGATTAAAAACTCCATGTGCCGGCCCGTAAAGAGAGCAAAAGGAGAATGCGAGCGGTTGCTGCCCTGTTGTTTGTTTTCCATGAGTCCAACTTCACATAACACAAAACAATACGCCAATAGCACCCCAAGCCCGCCCCCACCCCCACCTGCCACCATCGTTGTTACCGTGGACTCCTCCCATATGAATATTCGCTCTCTTTTTTTTTGGTGTAAGCCACTGCCTGCCATGTTATGCCCGCCGTTGCTCATTATACCGAATCTCATTGCTCCTAATATTGTACGTGCCTAATGGGGAACGAGTTGTGTGTGGACCTCCAGGAAGCAAGATGTCGTGGTCCGCTCATCCAAAGACGATCGTGACGCCCATGTCCTCGCTGACACGCCTCCATAAGTCGGCCCCCTTGCTGAGCCGCTGGCTGGGCGTGGACATCAGGATCGCGTCATCGTCGTCGTCTTCGTCATAGGCGGCGTGGTCGTCAATCATGTCTGCGCGTCTCCAGACCTCTTGCGCGATGGTCCAGGCGCGCTGGATATTCGTCATGCCCTGCCTGCGCTCCACCGCCACAAACGCCTGCCGCGCCAGTTCCCTGTCGCCGGGATCGATGGCCTCGCAGGCTGCAACAAACAGCGGCCACAGCAGAGCAGCCATCGGCCCGGCATGGTTCACTGTTGCGGCGCAGTGGCTCAGCGCGGCGTGCGTATGGCGTTGCACGAGATGGTGCCGCCGCGGGTAGCCGTAAATGCTGCGGTAGAGATAGACAAAGGCCGAGTGGCGGTACGCTAGAGCGTTGTTGAGGATCGAGTGCAGACGGGCGCGCTCGGCGGCGAGCTCGGGCTCGGCTGACGTCGCCGCGTCGTTCATCATATCGGGTGAGAACCCGGGAGGGAAACTAGGTTGCCACAGCTCCAGGGCATGCTCGATGGCGTCCGAGGTGGTTTCGAACTCGCTACGGAGGACAGCCACCTTGGTCATCTGGCCATTGGTGAGAGCCGTCTGAAGTTCCGTCTTGAGCGCCAAAAGGTTGGAGAGGCGGTGGATGATGGGCCATAGGGTTGTGGAAAAGCCGAGCAACGTGTCGACCGACCCGAGGGGCGATGAGATGGGGGAGTCGACTGGCGGAAAGGGGATAAGGCAGCCTGTTGGCGGTGCCGTCGAGAGGGGAGCCGTGCCAAAGGAGAGTGCGGCGATAACGTCGTAGAAGCGGAAGGCCTGTGATAGTGTTAGCTAGACTGATTTCATCACAAGAGTTCAAAAAGACATACGCGCTCGAGAAAGGCCGTGGTGGAGTCGGAGTTGTCGCTGTTGCCGTTCATGATTGCGATGGCGCCTTTGAGATGGCCGTCTACAATGTTGGATCGATTTTGTTGCACGAGCTTTTTTTTTTTTTTTTTTTTTTTTTTTTNGGGAGAGAGGGTGACGGTGCGGCAAATGTACTCACCACTTCGTAATACACGAGCAACATGATGGTGGCCAGCAGCTCGTTCTTGTTCGCTTGCCCGCCGAGCTCAATCAATCGGGCCAATCCCTGAATGGCCTGGTTGTGGAAGTAGACCGCCTTCTCCTCTGCGTGCCCACAGCCTCTGTTCTCCAGATGCGCGCTCGCAAGCGCGTAGATGGCGTTCGTCACGGTGGAACTGCTGTGGCAAAGGGGCAGCACGAGCTGCTGGAACGGGTTACCGCCTTCCGTCTCTCGCAGCACGATGAGATGGGACATGACGTTGGTAAAGTGGTCGACCAATGCTCGGCGGTTCGGCCGATCCGAGAATTCGGAGAAGGTCGGGAAGAGGAACTCGAGACGGGGCGACGCGACTGAGACGGGCGCAATCATGGCCAGGGACGGGTGGCGCTGCGCCCGTGTGACGGCCATGTGTGGTGGCATAGCAGTGTGCTGCATTGAGCCACGACGAACCACTATTTCCTCGTCCGCGTCCTCCAGCGACAAGTTGAAAGCGACCGAGTCGACTGGCGAGACCAGGGGAGCGTCGTCCTTGTTTTGGTACATGGCGAACATCTTCTTGAAGTCGAAGAAGGGCGGGTGGCCGCTCTCCTCAGGCTCTTCAAGGATGATGGCCTCTTCCACGAGCCCGTCGTCCTCGTCGTCCATAGACTCCTCCTTCCAGCGTCGTATGGTGGCGTCGGGAGCCGAATAACGTCGAACAATGGCAGATCCGCTTGTTTGGGAGGCCGCATCGGAGCCAAACCCGGCGATCGAGTCACGCTTTTTGCGTTGACGAGGCTTGACCGGTTCGTAGGAGCACTCCTGACTGCGCTCGGCGCATCGGGAACATTGGGGGCGGCCTTCGTCGCATTTCTTCTTCTATGCGAACAGAAACACGTTAAGGAATGATTTCAAGGCATAGCGAGAGGGGTGCTGGGAAATGGAGAGGAGAAGAGACAGGGAGACGTCTACAAGAGACGGAATTGGGTCGAACCTTTTCTTTACTGTACCAGTATGTTAGTAAGAACGTCACATCTCGGTTTTCACAAGGGTTGTTTAGGGAGAGCGGGGTGGTCACTCACCAATATGTGCATCCTGCATGTGTCAAATAAGTTCAGTCAGAGGTCGAATCAAAAGCGGCCGGCTGTGGCAGGCATGGCTCAACGGAACAAAACAGAACGAGTGCCAGGGCAACACGACGAAGCTATTCGGGCGGCAATAGCGACGCGTGAGGGGGCAGCAAACGGCGAGGGAAAAGAGACACACTCGCTAGGGGGGGACGTAGAGGCAAGGAAGCGGAAGCAGAGAGCAAGAGCGATTGGCGATTGGCCGTGAACTCACCTGATCTGGATCGTCTTTTGGGTGCCTTTGGCGGGGCGAGTTTAGTATACAGCAACATGATGCTCACGAGCTGGTACCTGCAGCAGGCATAGGCATGACGGGGTTGCTCAAGATAATGGCGAAGTTTTGTTTTCTCTCTCAGAGGATGTGGTACATGGGACGAAGTTGCCCTGCACCTACATCACGCACGGAGAGAAGGAGGAAGTAGCCGAACGCAAATGCGTGTGTGGACCGAGGCTACTTGGCCTGGAAGGCGAACGAAGGCTGGCTTTCACGATGTCGGAGAGTCCCGCAGCGTGTGATTGTCGGGGGCGGCGGTTGCGTATAAAGTTCAGGTCGGGGGTATCGAATGGGTAGCCCTGGTTCTGCTGGTGGGAACTCGGCGGAAACTGAGGGGGATGTTAAGATAAGGTGAGAGAGTCGAGAAGCTCGTGGAGACGATAGAATGGCGTATGGTGGATGGATTTTCTGGTTGGTAATTTTTTTTTTTTTGCTCGGCTTCCTTTCCTCAGTCTTGTATCCTACTTCTGCTTCCCGTTCCCAATGGGTCTGGGGGGG
>NWBT01000050.1:825409-844057 GCA_003386485.1 Colletotrichum lentis
GGCGGTTCTGAGGTCTGTAGCCTGTCGGTCTAGTGCCGAGGGTAGACGCCAGAGTACAGGTAATGAGGGAGGAGCAAAGCTTTTTCTCTTGTCTGGGTTGTTGCTCTCGCCCTTTTTCGACGGGGCCGCGAGCTTGGAAGACCAGGGGACATGGGTCGATGCGCTGAGGTGAAGACGGATTCGTATGGTTAGTCCGCTTTCCTAGGGTGAGAATGGAGGCGGTGGCGGGGGTGGGTGTGGCTCGGAAGCGAGCGGCAGGATATGGGGAAAATTGGAGAGCATTTGAGGAGGAGGAGGAGGAGGAGGAACAAGAGGAGAAGGAAGAGGGGGAGTCGAAGACCAAATTAAAAGACTCGTGCGAGTCAAGAGAACTGTTACTCGGGTTTGAAGCTGTTCCTATACAGCGCCGACGCACAAAGGAGGCGCACACCGAGGCGGCGAGAAACGAAAGAGAAAAAAAGGCAAAGAGGGCCTAAAGCGTCCAAGGTCAAGGTCAAGACCGATCAAGTGTCCAATGTGTCATTCTGGCGTACCGAGCGAGTAACCAAGTCCCAAGAGCCGGCGACGGCGTCCTTCCCAATGCTGACAAGGCCGCTGCCATCACGCACATCGTGACCAAGAGATCCCGGGAGGCTAAGCAGTGCTAGAAGCAGAAAGGTGGAGAAATATGCGGGGTTGCAGCGGCGACTCTGGTGCGGAGATGGGTGTCACAATCTCGGTCGACATGTCTGCAGTCTCCAGCTCCAGTCCAACGCCTGGCCTGCGAGGAGGTGTGACCCGTCGCCGAGGTGCCGTGTCGCGCTAGAAGTAGCTCGGAACAAGAGTTGGAGTAAAGGGGGCCAGTACATGGGGAGGTGCCTGTAGGCAATTATTTGTTAATGTGTGCGATGGTATCGAGTGTACGTGAGGGGGGATGCCATCCACGGAGGGGCCTTGGAGCGGTGGTTTTTTGCAGGCACACCGTTCATAGACGCACTCGAGTCGTCGTGGCTTTGACGCCAGTGTTGTCATCACGAGGTGCTCCTGCTCGTTGATCCAGCGAACTACGATGTGTTGGTCGACAAGGGATGAACATCGCCGGCTATTCGAGATCATCGGCCACCACTGACATGTATGCCGGGATTTGCCTTCCATACTGACTGCCGCCAAATGCCGAGAGAGACAGCAACAGATGCTAACGACGGCAGGCTGTGCGAGGAAGGGGAATCCAGAGCTACCCAATTAGGAAGGGATCCACCTAACCAGCAAGCACCTCCAATTTCCACACCCCTATAGCTAACATTAGAGGACCTAGACTAGACATTATCTTCAACACCTAACTAATTGATCACTTTTTGCGAGATTTCTCTTGTTCTATCCCTATCTGCGCAGGCATGTATTCTAGTAATAACAGTAGGGTTATTTAAATCTATAAGAGCCTTATACACTAATTAAGGATTATGTATTAAGTTGCTATTATAATTAAACTAATTATTACGTTGTTATTAAGTCTATGCTAGAGCCTCTAAAGTAACTAACGCACTAGATTTATCTAAGTTATTAAAGCCTATCTAAGTAACACTAGATTTAGCCTAATCTAGCATCTCTACCTACAACCCTAGATAAGAGGGACATCTTAGACGCCTAATTAGCCCCTATAACCCCCTATATTAGCCTATTAACTAACCTACTATTAGCTAGCATATTAGGCGTTAGGCACCTAGTTCTATTATTATAATAACTATTACTATTCCCTTTATTTCTAGATTTGTATTTATTAATATTAGAAAGCTTATTAAAAAAACTATTAAGAAATTAGCCTAATGTAGATAACTTAGTAATTCTTCTTAATAAATACTATATTAGTAGCTAGATTAGAATAGTATCTACTATAATACCTAATGAATTTAGAGAGTTACCCCTACTGACAGCTATAACTATAGCTATATCTACTAACCTAAGTAATAACTACCTAACCTAACCTACGTTACTACTTCCTACTCTTAATTATAGGACCTTTAATAGCTTTGTTATAGCATCCTATTAGCTTACTTAGTTAAAATAGGATTTTAAGAAGGTAGGATATAACCCCTAAAACCTCCTAGCATCCTAGGTGTTAAAGACCCTTAATATATAATGTAAGAGAGATACTACAACCTACCTTAACAGTATGCTATATCTTACTACTATTATAGATAAGGTAATTAAGGGTATAGCTATATTATCTAATCTAGCAGTAGTAGAAGCCTTATTAAAGGAGTGTTTCCTATCTAAGATAATTAACTAAGACGCTATAAGAGGGGATATTAACTCCCTAGCCTAAGATAAGGATAAAGCCTTATTAGCATACTATAACTAAGCAGTCTTAATGTTATATTAAGTAGGATGTAAGGATATAGGTGTTAGTATTATATTATTAATACTAGAGAAGATAGTGTTAACTAGATTAGTAAGATAATTTGTTAAGGGATTATCTAATTCTAATCTCTAACGCTAAGTATTAAGTATGTTAGTAATAACAGCGTCTAGCCTTAAATTAGTATTTAATATTATTTAAGATACACACTAAATTATTAATAAGCAGGAGGCAGAAGATTGCTATAAAGCAGACCTTACTAGAGCTTAATTACTTAAGGAAATAGTTATTTACTAGAATCTAAGATAGGCTGTAGAGCACCTATTAGCTAGGTAATTTATGTAATTACATACTAATACATAACCTATCTACAGTAATTACAGTAGGTACTTTAGCTAACTGTCTAACCCCTTTAGTCTAGTTATAGCGCTGCCTATACCCCCTCTAAATTAGTATATAAATTATAACTAGACACCTATACTACTATAGCTATCTAGAGAGTATCTATAACCTCCTATACTAAATTAAACAATATAGAGTTATAATAATTAGCACTAAACCTAGGCGTACTAGTTAAATTAGGGTAATTAATAAGGTAACTTTCCTTAATACTAGGATTAAGGTGTGTTTTGCAGCAGTTAGGATATTAGTATTAATTTTAACTAGAAAGACAAGAACCTCCCTAATTTACTAGATTAGAAGACATCTAAGAATCCCTACGTTAATAGATCTATACTAATAAAGGATAGGGATATCCTATGTATTAGATACAGAGAGCTAAATTATAGGTAACTAGAGTGCTATAACTAACTATTACTGCTATAGGAGTAAGCCTATATTAAGGTAATAATATTCCTATTAAATTACAGCTTTACTAATAGTACTTATCTACTGCTAGGAGTAGTAGATATACACTTAGCATAATTATATTACGTCTAGGAATAGGGACCCTTAGCTTACCTGCAGCCTTTTATATAGGCCCCCTAGTAATTAATACATCCTTAGCTAGTGTAATCTCTAGCATCTATAACACCTAGGGATAAGCTAAAGAACCTATAGGACCTAATAGATATTACTATAGGAACCTACTATTATAAATTTACACCTATAGAGACCACATTAGATGTAATTCTAGTGTTATTAGATATAGAGGAGTTATATCTATTAGTAGAGGTAAAATTAGTAGAGATTATGCAGCTATCTAAATAAGTAGTAGAGGTAATAAAGATTCTTATAGATAACAATCTAAAGCCTAATAAGAGGGTCTTAAGAATTAGCTTACTAGTAGTCTAGGCAGAAGCTATAGAATTAGCAAATTAGAGAAAATAGATAGATACTATATTATAACGACTATTAAGCTATATATAGTAAGTTAAGAAAACAAAGTAGAAATTATAAGTAAATTAAATCCTAGGTGCTAATGCCCTTAAGAAGCCTAGATAAGATATTTAGATAGTAGATCTATTAGAAGCTAAGGAGCCTAAACCCCTAGCTAAGAAGAAGTTAGTGTAACAAGCAGGATTATCTACTATTATAGTAAAGGAAGAGGAACCCCTAATTAACATTTAATAGATAGTAAAGGATATTAAGTTTAATATATTATTAGTTAATTTAATGCAGTTAAGTCTAGAATTCTTTAAATTGCTATAGGTAATATTATAACGTATTATAGTTAAGCAGCCTAGAAAGGTTAAATTTAATACCCCTATAGTTACTAACATATATCTAGGATCTGTTTCTAAGTATACTAAGACTACTACTAACCTAAAGGCTAACATTAAGCTTTTTTTATGTAACTATAAAGCTACTAGGCTATTCTAAATTAAGTGCATACTAGCAACCCTAATAATAAGACTCTAGTTACCCTAAAAGGCAGTATAAGCAGACTAAGGATTAGAAATAAATATTATTTTGCTATAACTAGTTAATAAGTGTAAGTTAACATGCTACCTACTAGCTAGAATTAAATTTAAAGGCCTTAATATAGGCGCAGTAAGTAGATCTATATACGTTATAACCTATTTTGTAGTAGTAGAGATTGTAGCTTATAGTATAAAACAGGAAATTTAGGTGTGTATTAGACCTAGAGATTTAGACTAATTAGTACTGTTGCTATTAGGGATGCTATAGTTATATAATGTAAGAGTATTAATTAACCCTTAGGGAGTAAAGCTTATAATTAGAGATCCTGCCTGTGGTAAGCAGATAGTAGAAATTAAAGGTCCCTTAATAGAAATGTTAAATACTTAACGCCTAATTCTTAACCTAGTGTTAGATAGCACTAATTTAATAGGATGTAACTAATTAAGGGTTATAATTAAGGATAATTAGGATAATAATAAGGATAATAGTAATTCTAGAGGAGATAAGGAGGTTAAGGAATCTTTAGAGGATAATAAGGATAATAAGGCAGAAAACTAATTTCTAATTGTTAACCTAAGTAAGTTATTAAACTGTAACTATCTTTAGTATTATTACCCTAACTAATTACATTATAGGAGCTAGATGTAGTACTAGTGGATTTTAGACCTAGATTCACCTACTTATAGGATGCTAATTTAACTTAGCTTATAAGCTATACACCTAGATTAATAAGATTAACCTATGTTATTAAACAGTATTATTTATTTAGATTGCTTAGCGTAATTATTAAGAAACCTATATAGTTACCTCTAAATATAGAAATAGTAAAGCCCTTACTACCTACCCTATCTAAATTTCCTACTACCTAATAAGTGTAGTAACTACTAACTAACTTTTAGACCCTATTAGTAACTATAAACGTATAGTAGGATAAGGAACTAATGCAGCTAGGCCTAAATGTACTTAAAGGAGACGTTAAAGAGGTTAAATAAGTTATTTATACCTATTAAACCCTTTTTTTATTATTCCTAGATAACTTTCCCCTAACTAACCTATACACCTACATCCTGAAATTACGTAAGAGAGTATAACTATAGAATTTATCTTAACGTAAGTAATAGAATGCTACTAAGAAATACTAGTTAGATTGCCTTATTTAGGAGGGCTAAGATCTTAGGTTGTTTAAGCCTATAGTAGTAGCTAATAGGGTTATATCTAAATAGGGAGCTAAGCCTGTAATAGTAGTAAAGGACTTAGGACTGTAGGGTAAGCACTAATTAATAATTAACTTTAGTAATATTAATAAGGAATTACTATTATTACTAATTCTACTAATAAGAGAGATCTATAATAACCTATTAGATCTACATATAGGTATATACTTATGCTAGGATCTAAAGCATGCCTACTAGTTAATCCCTATTTACCCTAATTACTAATATATTTACGCCTTTAATACCCTAGATTATCTATAATTATAACCTACTTAGATGCAGTAAGAGGTAAAATTATTAGCCTACTAAATAATAAAATTTAGTTAAATCTTCTTAGGCCTAATTCTAAAGCTAAATCTAAAGCCTTTATTACTAAGTCTATTAGCCCTAGGGAACATATTGCTAGTAGAGATTTACTTTAACGACATTTTTACTAAATTTAAGACCTAGGAAGAGGAATAGGCATTTATTAAGAACTACCTTCTGCTACGTCTAGTGTAGGTAATAGTAAGATTATTACAGCATAAGATTAGTTTAGGGATAACTTTAATTATAGTAATAAGATAGACCTACTTAGTTAGTAGTGTTACTACTATTAAGCCTAGCTAGGTGGCCTAGTTAGTAAAGTAGCTAGTACCTAAAACCTAGATAGAAGTGTAATTATTTCTAGCAGCTACTAGACTATATTGCTAATAGATAAAGAATTATACTAAAATCTTATAACTATTACACTAATTAATAGGAATAGTACTATAGAAATAGGGATATATAGAAGCCTTAGCTTTTAAATTGCTTAAGGATTTAGTAACTAACGTAGTTAGGCTGTATAGCTTATTAGTTAGCAACCTAATCTATATGTTCTCTAATACATTAAAATACATAGGGGGATATGTAGTAATATAGAAGTAAAAAGCAGAAGTAGTGCTAGTGTTATATAATTTATTCCTGTTAACTAAATCTTAGAGAAATTATAGCACCTATAAGTAGGAATTACTAGTAATTATAGAGTTTTGCTAATAATATAGCTATTTTCTCTACACTAAGTAACTATTAATTATATTTACAGACTATAAGCTAATTACCTAGTTCCTTATATTATCTAACTACTATAGCATTTATGTACGCTAGGTTACTAAACTTTATATACTTAACGTAGAGATTAAATATATATAGGGATAATAGAATATAGCAGCTAATACCCTTTTATATATAATTTTCCTATCCTATAATTATAAGGATAATAATTTAGAAGCCCTAGGATTAGTTACTAAGACAGGTAAATAGGTATAGAAGGATAGAATTAGAGGATATAAGGAAATGTTATAAAACGCTATTATAGGGAACCTAAAACTAAGCAAAATTAATAACGCTATCTAATCCCTATTGCTATTAAAGCTAAGGCCTAAATCTTAGTGCTCTCTAGATAGTAGACCTACTAAACTAGAAGAGATTCCTATAAACGTAGTATTATTTAAATTATAACTAGAGTATCTAATACTATTAGTATAGCTAATAAAGAAGTAGTTAGATAAACTATAGTATAAGTATATCTGCAGATTTCTAATAGGGGTAACTAAGGGACTAGATAATTATTTATTAGCAGCTATAGTAGTTAAAAGTAAGTTATACTTAATTCTTAATAGAGGGCTAATATATACCTTATATAGTTTCTAATACTAATGCTTAATTCTATCTAAGGTAGTATAGGCCTATAAATTAGCCTATAATAAGGGAGGGCACTTTAGGCCTAACATTACTAGGCGGAAATTAGTATAGGAAGTATACTAGCTAGGAATAGTAGAGGACATTATAGCGTATATTTACAGATGTTAGCTATATGTATTAGTTACACTATATAAGCTATTACACCCTAATTAAGCAAATTAGATTACTATACTATTCTAAGACCTACGTGACGCAGTGGCATACATCTAGCAGCGTCTATGCGCTCTGCGTGCAGACAGTCAGTTTAATTCTAACTGCAGGAAGCCACTTTTGCAGAAGTCTAATTAGCTACTAGAGCCCTGCAAAAGTAGAGCCCTAGGCCCTATATGCATAATAGGGCTCTAATAACAGTGCACTACACCTATATATTATGTTTCCCTTTGTAATAATCCTATATTATGTTAGGCAAAAATAAGCTAACCTTCTAATGTTTAATAAGATAGAGTAGTTTTCCTCCTATATAAATTGCAGGAGGTTTTTGTCTCTACCTATATAGATTAATAAGTACTATGTATATAGAATAGTGTAAGGGAATACCTTACTAGTTCCTACCTAGATAGTAAATAATATAAGACTCTTATTACTATACTATTCTAAGTACTTAGGATTAACTATTTAGGACTGCTGCCTAAATCTAATTAGGGGAATACCCTTTTGCTAATCTAGATTAACTATTTAAGTAGATTCTATTAGGTACACCTAGTTAAAACAGCGTCTATAAGTAAGGCTATCCCTATCCTAATAGAATAGATAGATAATATAAGTGTAACACTATAATTTATTTACCCTAACGCTAGAGGTGCCTTTATATTATAAGAATTTAACCTAGTAATATTAAATTAGTTAATAATAGTTACACCTACACTAGCTAAATCGCATAAATCTGTTAGCATAATTAAGATGTATATTTAGCTAGTAATTAATCTAATTACTAAGGAAGTCCTTATAGGGAAATTTACCTTAGGAGATTAGGACTTACACTAGAGTAGGATTCTTATATCTATTAATTAAAGATAGATCTAATTAATTAGATTTACGCCTTTAGAGATATTACTAGGGACCTACACTTAAGATTCTAAGATAAGCCTTACCCCCTAGCCTAATAGGATATTACTATTACTAGAGGAGTTAGCTAATACAGCAGTTACATATATTATAATAATTAAATACTACAGACAAATAGTAGCTATTACCTAGGATTTAAGGAATACAGCTAGACTAGAAAAGCATAACTAATAAGTTTCTACTCTATTCTAAAAAGGTAATCTTATTATGTTAGCATAAGAGGGAAAACTACCTAAGTTTAAACTATAATAGAGGGGACTATTTGTAATCTAGAAACGTATTAGCAGAGTTATATATTAAATTAAGTAATTAAATAGCATATCTATACTGTATAATTACTACTAGGATTAGCTAAAGCTCTTTTAACCTAGATCTAAATACTTACAGTTACCTAAGGACTTATTATTACTATTTATATAATTATTAAGAAGCAGAAGAAAATATTAACCTAGACTAACTTTTATCTAAAGTCTTAAGGGACTAGCACCTTACTAGCTAGCTCCTGCCTTAAGCAGCTGTAACTTCCTATTTAAGAGAAGAAAAATAAGTTTTCTTTATCTTCTTTCTGCTGCTATAACTAAAAACCTCTCCTTCTAGTTTTTTTCTTTTAGTCTGTATCTTACCTACTTTACTTACGCTTAAGGAGCTATAACAAACTAACTAAGCTATAATAAACTAACTAAACTATAATAAATTAAGTAAGCTAGATAGGCTAACTAGTAGTTAATATTAGATACTAAATATATACTAAGTTTATTTAGTATCTTAAACTAACCTTACCTTCCTAAATAATCTATTCTTTTACTAACACCTATAATAAGTTCTTCTTAGGAAGATTATAGTATGCAAACTTAAGGAATTAGATATATCTAATTTATTAACTAAATACTATACTATCCTAGCAGACGCCTTATTGTAGGTAGGTAACTAGAATAACCTTAAGTAGTTTAAGGTAAGGTAACAGTACTACTACTATTAGAAATTTATAATAGCCCTAAATTTAATAAAGAAAGGCAGGCGTAGTATTCTTATAAAGAGACCACTAGGTAAAGATAACTAAGCTAGAACTAATAATAAGGATACTATAAACATAGAAGAAGACCTTAAAAAGGACTAATCCTAATTTAAAAGACTAGTGATCTAGATTACAGCGTTAGAGCATACTTAGGAATTTTAGACTAGTAAAATAGTAGGCTAGATTAAGGAGTAGTCTTAGAAGGCCTTAACTAAGATAACTTATCTAATATTAAATTCTAAGCTTTATAAGGATGTTACTACTGTAATTATTAAAGGAGGGAAATTAATACCTAAATTAGCATTATAGGCAGTAGCTACATAAGTTATTATCTTTAAAGGAAGTAATGTAACTAAGCTTTAGAAGAACTATATTAACATCTAGAATGTAATTAAGGCTATAGTGTCTATTATTATATATCTAATCTAGAATAAGCTTCCTGCTTAGTAGTATATAACTAAAATATACAAAACATATCTCCTAAACATTATCTATATAAGCCTAATGCTAGCTGTTACTAATCCTATAGTTACTAATCCTATAGTTACTAATCCTAGTTTTGCTAATCCTAGTGTTACTAATCCTAATATTACTAACCCTATAATTAACCTCTCTAGAATTAGTAATCTAGCTATTAATATATCTATAATTAATAACAAAATAACTAATCTATATAGCGCCCTTATAGGCTTAAAGGACTAACTTAACAAACTGTAAGCTGTAAAGAATGCAAAAGGTTACGAAATTTAGCATATCTAGCCCTCTAAATTAATTATATTACTAGAGAGTCCTAAACTAATTACATTACTAAAGATCCTATCCCCTTAGCTAGGCTAGAAAGCAGCCTTCTTATCTCTTATTAAGAGCAGTAGTAATTCTAATAGTAATAAGGACTGCTAGGGTAGTAATATAAATCTTCTGTTTAGTAAATTTAAGAAGGAAGAAATTTAATATAAAACAAATAAGATTCTAGGAAGGGTACTATAAAAATTCTAAACAGCATTAGCTATTTCCTAAATATAAGAACAGATAATAAATTAAGGCTAAGACGTGTTAGATAGACTTAAGGAATTTATATAAGAGTAGATACCTAAATTATATAGTAATAAAGATTTAAGATTAGAATTAATTACTAGATTGTTAGTAGGATTAGAGACGCTAGTTAAAGGATTATACAGCATACTAATAAAGAAGAGGTAATTAGGATAGTAACCTTTTAGGTTATCTTATAATTTAATTATAGTAGGGGAAATAGGAATTTAAAGGTCTAGAGGAAGAGAAGGTTATAAAAGTTTTAATACTTATAATAGGATTTACTTAAATTTTCCTTTTCTTTATTATTATAGTTATAATACTAGCAGGGGCGCTAGATCTTTTAGTTAGTCTTATAAGGAAGGGGAATCTAGAGCTACCTAATTAGGAAGGGATCTACCTAACCAGTAAGCACCTCTAATTTCCACACCCCTATAGCCAACATTAGAGGACCTAGACTAGACATCATCTTCAACACCTAACTAATTGATCACTTTTTGCGAGATTTCTCTTGTTCCATCCCCATCTGCGCGGGCACGTATTCTGGCTGAACGGGGCAGGAATAGAACAGAATGAGAAAAGTGGCGCGGCATGGCGCCCTTCGTATCCTCCAAAATCCCCCCAGTCGGGTCCAGAAGCAGCCTAGGGGAGGACGGCGACGCTGCAATTGCTAATAAACTCCGGCTAGGTTGTCGCCGAATCTGCCACAAACTGCCCCGGGCTAGCGAACGGCGCGGCAGTCTTGGGCTGCAATGTTCACGGCGGCAAGCCAGGGACGTCATGCCTGCTTGTTGGTTTGTTTAGTCGTCTGTTCTCTTTACATCTCCCGCACGGGTTCCCTCGCAGCGGAAGACAAACCACAAGTGCCAGATGACATGCGCTGTACCTGTGAGACGGACGGACCCTGCAGCGTTGGGCAAAAGTTTAAACGGCGTAGCCGTTCAGACGCTTTGGCACACTGGATAAACCGGTCGCAGCTCCGCCTCATGGACAGGCTGGACGGACCAGAACCAGAAATCGGTTGCTTGCTTCTCCGGCTTTCTGCCTGTCACCGCATGCCCCATGTCAACGTCTCCAACTGCGCTGAATAATTGGGTATGGACATCGAGTCGAGTCACTGGACTATCTTGGCCTGCCACCAACCGAGCCAAGCTGCGAGTGGTACCGTCCGTCCTGCTTGGTTGCTTTCTTTCGCCCTGCACCAGGCCTGCCCCTCAGCCAGTGGGTTGTTGTAACATGGAGGTGAGCTCTCGTCACTTTTGACCAGCATAGTTAGTGCATGACGGCAATCAACGGTGGGCAGATGGGTAGGCATGCCGGCGGCAAACGACGGAGACCCAGCGAGTGTGCCATTCATACCCTCTCTCCTGGCGTTAGCGTCTCTTCCTTTTCTGTTGTAATTCCAAGAGAAAGAACCGAAGCCGACTGTGACGACACGACTGAAGCCCGCTGGCTGACTCGGCTCAGTTGTCCAAGAGTCGATACACACCCACGATCCCAGGGCGCCAAGTCAGGAAAGGTTTATTTCCCCGCATTCTCGACAGCCGCTGGTCCGTCCCGAAGTGTGCTAAAACGCATAAGGGCAGGCCTGGTAGCTTGCTTGGGTGCTTGGAGCTGACACGATCGTGACCATGGCGATTGCACTGGGTTCTTCCAGCTACTTTTCAGCTGCAGTCTGCACGACACAGACGGGCACCCTGTCTCCATTGCTACTTCGTGGCACATGGTGGGTGGTGAGAAAACGGAGGGGGAGGCTGGAACGGTCAATACGGTCGATCCTCTCCTCATCGTTTGTGTGTCTGGTCTGCGTACGTAGTAGTATTGGATTGCGTTCTTGTGATCCGGCGCAGTCGTGTTGCACCCCAGGTCTAACTTCTGTCAGGCACAGGACAGGAGATCGGGCACAGGCCAAAGTGTTGTTGGCGCAGACGAAGAAGAAAAGGGGAATCCGGGGAAAGAGTCCCGAAGCAGCATGTTTGGTGGTTGATCAGCGGAGCTACCCATGCCTGGCTTCTAGGCACTCTCCTGTCGATGTCCCTGGGGGGACGGGAGCGGCCTCGATGGAGTCGTCGCCGCTGGATCGCAGTGTCCGTAGGCGGGTCGCAAAGGAACCTCAAGGGACCAGACTTCTCCACGGCGAACAGAGGTTCCCATCGACCGAGCCTGGTGGGGGTTGGTGTCGTGATGGAGGGTGCTATGGGCTATGGCCACCAAAATTATGCCCTGCCACCTCCATAGTGCTGCGGAGGCTTTTTGTCCCTGTGTAGGATGTCTTGCCTGAGGCATCAGAGAAGAGAGAGTTAATTACTCTGTAGAATCAAGTGGAGAAGACGTCGGTCCGTACTTTCCTCTTGCGGTGTAATGCTCGCACCTGCCGAGGTGAGACATGATCCAACAGTGCTGAGGAAAGAGCGACCGCCACTCAAGAGAGCGCGCACCTGTGTTTCTTCTCCTTGACGCATGTGACTAGGTAGTAAGGGCCAAGGCTCATACGATGTAAACCTTCTTCCGTGCCTAAGGCGATAGATATTAATAGAGTCCGTGATACGTACCTGGTGCTCTCCACTTCCCTCACATGCCTACCTAGGTACTGTGGTACTGCAACTAAGGCCAATTTTTTGCATCTTTATTTCCGTAAAGACGAACACTCTAAACCCACGATAGGTCATCGATCAACTGGCTCTCAGTCGCATTGCATCCACCATGGCTGACTTGCTCTTTATCTCGCCGCCTTGGCTGATGCCTAGTCTTCATTTGGAGCGTGGCTCTCCGCTGTTCTTCAACAATGTCTCCATGGCAGCCATACTCGCACATCGTCCGAATCCGAGTGTGGTTGATGATCTGCCGTCTGATATCTTTCCTTCATTGATTAACTGACAAGTCCCTAGGTCCTTTCGCCTTCACCCTAATTCCATCCGAACGGCAGGTCAGTGCAACGATAGGCCGACATTCGTCGTTCATGACCGAATAGGCGCGCGAGGACTAGCCAGGTTCATCGGAACATGCCCGCCATCTGTCTGGCTTGGATATCCCACAGGTCACCATTCACCTTCAGTGTTTGCCAGCATATGCCAAAGGTCCGTCAGTCGAGACAAACGGCGGATGGATAAGTCATTCTCCGCGCGAGGTTTTGACCCATGTAGCTCGGATACTCAGTGGCCCGGCCATGTCCTCCGACCACTGGCCCAGTCTCAGGGACCCGCACCGGCACCGGGTGGCTCCGACGACTCCCGACTCCGTCAAGTGACACCCGCGTCTTCCTTCCGCATGCTGTCGCAAGTGCGAGCGGCCCATCAGCGTTCTGTCCACGGATTCAGAGACCCTCCCTCGCCCGTGTTGGCTGTCGAGGCGCCCTTGTTGGCTTAGTGTCGCATTTCCCACGGATACAGACCCCAAAGACGATGCCGCCAAGGACTCATCTAGTCCCGGGCTCCTCCTCCGACAGGCTGTCGCTTTGCATTCTGCTTGCCTAGCCCTTTTCTACGAGCTGCCGCTCCCGTTGGCCCTGGTTTTCGGCTTGCAGCCCATGACGTTGTCTCATTGGTGGCCTTTGATGCTCTCACCACACGTCGCCCGACTTGATGGATAAGACTGGCGTCGTCGTGCCGCATCACTGCGTCCGTCGCCCATCCAACTCGTCAGCTGCTGCGCCGTGATTCGCTCCATCAATATGAGACTTATGGTGCCCCCGACGCACCCAGCATCCACGGTAATCAAAGGAATCGAAATTCGGCCCATCATCTCGAAATCCCCTCTCACCCTGCCGCTTTCTGCGTCGCTAACGTGGCTCTTCAGACGGCTGGTGTCTCGTCACTCGCCCTCGTATCATTGGCAGAGCCTCGTCGGACGTTCATTCCAACATGGGCCAAGTCACCTCTGCTGAGCGTTGACTGTCAGACAGAAAAATAAGCCACTTTGCAAATCCCATCATCCCAAATATGCACTATCCGTGGGATCAAATGCGAGGCATGCCCCTCTGTCACACATACCCGCGCTCACACTTCAGGGACCCGTCCATTTCCCCTCCCAAACGAACCATGATCGCCCTTGCCTCAATCATCAACTTTTGAGCTCAGCCGGTGTCGAGTCGCTCATATATGAAGAACAACCACAGCTTTGATTGACCGCAACTTTGCGCGCCTTGGTCGGAGCTACGCGACATACGGTTCATATCTAACCAGACGATTCAGGTCTCGTTCCTTCATGCAGTCTTCGCATTACCAGCCCTATTGCTGTGCCTCTCATCGCCGATTCTGACCTCGTGGGGTGTGATTGGTTGCGATGCTGCTGTGCGTGTGTGCTGCGCTGTACACCCGCTCAGCCCCTTTCTGACATACCTACAGTTGGGCAATCTTGGCTCTTCTCTCACCTCAAGGCTCCAGCGCAACCATCCATCTTCATTAACCAAACGACCTTTTCACGGTGTTTTGAGGGAAAACGACTTTGCGAACCTTGAGACGCTCCTCTGAATACGCCGCACTACTCAACGCTCATACTCGTGCTGATCCGGAAGCCCTTAAATGATTGGAGATTTTCGCGATTACTTCCGATATCCGTGCCAGTCCAGTTGATCGGCGCCGCAATGAAAGGTCTGGTTTCCTGCAAGCTTTGCGCTCTCTACCTGGGACTCGACTTGTTTATTGGGAGTGCGTTTGGAGCGGACTTTAAGAGGCGAGATGGGATACACCGACGGGAAAAGGCACACGTAACGGCCTTTCATGACTTGAACCGGAGGGACCCGATCTGTGCGACCGGATACTCTGCTTGTGACCCCGGCTTGAACGGAGGATGTTGCGAGTCGGGCTATGCTTGCGCGACAGACTCATGCTACGCGACAACAAGCGCACCACGCACGTGCAGGGAGATGGTCGGATACTATCACTGCGATAGGGTGATGGGAGGTGAGTCCACCGGGCACATATTGAGTGCGCAACAGCTGACATCGGTCGCCTAGGCGGTTGCTGTCCTGAAGGGTACATCTGCGAGCGAGGCAACAATTGCGTCGCCGCGTCCGGTGTCGCATACTCTCAGTCGTGCCCGGCAAGCTACTACCTGTGTCCCGCCAGCTTGAGTTACGGCTGCTGCCGAGATGGTCTCGGGTGTGCCGTGAGCGCCTGTTACTCGACCGACCCGTCGACATACACTATCACAACGACGATTACGACAACGAACGATGCCACTCAAGTCATGACCACAACCATGACTGCGACCACTGTCCTCATACCCTCCAGGCCCACGGTGGCCCCAACAGCTGCGGCGACCATGGAAGCGGGCGACCCGAATCAAGTGGTCCTCAAATTCTACCCGAGCACAGTCCCAAAAGAGCAGCCGATATCAGGGACAGGAAACAGCGAAAGCAAAGAAGGCCTTACGACGGGCCAAATTGCAGGAATCGTAGCTGGTGGTGGGGGTCTGCTCATCGTCGTCCTGGTCACAGCTTGGATCATCATCCGCCACCTCAACAAGGTCGTCCAGGCAGTTGAAACCAGCAACAAGGGCACCTCGTCCGGCGGCAAGTCGCGGCCTTCGATGTACCAGTTCAAGCCTACACCGTCCGAGGTGGACGATATGAGTGTCGATCCGCTCATGATGTCTCCTCGACCGTCACACCGGAGGCATGATTCCGATACCACCGCCGACTTCACGCCGCCGTATCGGGGCACACCGGGTTCCGCCGGCGACTACCAGCCCGTTTCGCAGGGCACAGGCACAGACAGACACGCCAGCTACGACTCGGCCTACGCTGGAAGCTACTTTGACGTCCCGGACCAGAGCCACCGCAATAGTCAGGGGTCGGGTGCGTGGACTGGGCTGCATCGGGGAAGCACAGATTCCCAAGGCGCCTACGCACACCTACGGCATTGGAGCAATGCCAGCGAGGTGAGCAGCGATCACGGAAGCGGGGGCGCTAGGACACCACTCCACGAGCTCGACTCGACGCCGTATGTACCGGAGCTGGCAGCCACACCTGTCGCTGACGCCGCGACCGAGGCACGCCGTCGGTCAGCGGGCAGCCTCTCGGGCATGAGCCGGCCGCCGGCCGTGCACCAGCGTCGCGGGAGCAGAGACGGCGGCCATGGCAGGGCGAGAAGCGACAGCTCGGCTGCTGTTGGGCTGAGCGTTGTGAGCGAAGACACCGAGTTGATTGGGCATTATGGTCCGTCGGATCGGGCGATGGGCCAGACGTCGACCAGGAAGGAGTGGCGTTGATGATACATGGTCTCGTTGTCGAACCATCCTACTGTTGCTCCTCGACCGGTTTCTTTTCTCTTGAAAGTTTCCAAGGGCGAGGGGCACGACACCGGACTTCCGAGTCGGAATGCGTTGAGTTCAACGAGGCTAAAGGACGAACTCTGTCCGAAGATGCTGTGAACTTGTTTTCTTGAAGCTGGGTTTCGCGATGATGGGTCGTATTAATCGCGGCGTCGTCGAGATATGGATTCGACAATTGGTATTGAGGCGAGCGTTTCCCCCCCTACCTCAAGGGGAATTCCGGATCGGGAACTTGAAGAATTCTGGCCATTTTTTTCACCACGGTCTGAGTTCTGTGCTGGCTGGGCGGGACACATGATAAATGCGCAAGGCGTTACTCTACCGGGCGAGTGTAGCCTTTTTGGAGGTTTGGAACTGGCCGACGTGCCTCTCGCTGCGAAAAGAGCCGAGAGCCGGTTACAGGCGTTGTTTTCCGTCTTTGTGGGGTTTGAATAGGTTTAACTATCATACATGATACCTAGGTATTTTCTTTGTCCGCTGAATATCTGAGCAGTACTGTGACTTTGTCACCTTGCTTGCGTATTTCAAGACTGCAGGCTTATCGGGCACCGGCGAGACTATGAAGATGGCCCGCGTTAATAGTAAACAAGTTAAGAGTCAGTGACTTTTAGGGCCTCGAGAGCATTGTTCGCCCTTGGGCAGAGTTTCTGAATGACGACGGGCTTTGGAGACGAGTTGAGCGTTCCTCGACCTCGGCCGGGAAGACATGGTCACTTGCCAACCGACCCAGGCACCGGTCGTCAACAAGAGAGTAATAAATATGTTTGCCCGCCCACCCGTCCGGCTGCGTTCCCCGCTCCCACAGCTTTGCGGGGTATGGGGTAAACAGATGCAGGCTCGAGCAGCAATCCCCCGTCTTCCGAAGCATGCCCGTCAGGTCGTCTCGGTGGACCTCCTCGCGAGAGAGCGGGAGGGAACTCAAAGCGGGCTGATGAAGTAGGGGGGGGGGGCGTGNAGCCTTTAGGGGGGGTTTTGGGGGAAGTGTGTTTTCCCATCAAAACGTTCTCCCAGCTAGCTCATCTCCAGACTCCGGACGGCATTACTTCACCGTTGAGGAGGACCAGGGGCCCGTCAGGAGCAACCATGCGAGATTGGAACCTGCGTCCCGCGAGGGAGGTCGGCGGCAGAGATCCACGGGCGCCTCGACGGCGAACGAGGTTAGGGAACGCGGCGGCTCGAAGGGAAGCCCGTTCCGTCGTGGGCCGTTCATCTCAGTTACTGTGCGTAGGAGTTGAAATGCAACACACGGCTATTCTGGAATCGTGCCCGAGAACCGTGAGGCCTTGGCTGACGATGCGGTTTATCCGCACCCGTCCCTTCATCGCAAAGTGTGTGTGTGTGTGTGTGTGTGTGTGTGTGTGTGTGTGTGTGTGTGTGTGCATGCTGCACAGGGGGTTTCCATCCATCAAAGGGTGGTGTAAGTTAACCTTGGCTCAACAAGCGACGAACGCATCTCCGCCGAGAGAAACGGGCGTGGAAGAAACGAGGAGAGGGAGGGAGGGGAGTTCTTCCGCGGACCAAGCGTGCCGAGGCTCTGCGGGGAAGGGCATCACAGGCGCCATCGACAGGACACACGGGAAAGGGGAACCTCGGGGCAGAGTGTTCCGTGAATCAGATTCGGACTTTGATCGAAAATCCTCCTCTTTAACCAGCCATAGCGTAGCGTAGCGCGCCTGCGGTTCCCGGCTTGTCCTGCTGGCGCGGGTGCGGGGAAGACGCATGCCGTGTGGTCTGAGGCTGGAGAAAGGCGGTAGGAAAGGCGAAGAGTACCGGCCGCCGACGGGGGGGGGGGGTTGGGGAATCTGGNGGTTCCCACGCCGCATAGGTGACACCCTGGCGAAGTCAACGAGGGGAAGAGAGCGTGGGAAGAGGCCGGTTAAATTGGCCTTGTCAGTGAGGACGGACGAGTTATGCGTGTTGTGCAAGTGGAATGACGTTCAGCCAGGTGTAGCTGCTTCGGAGTGTATTGCAGCCTGCGTCAGAGAACATTACCATTGATTGACTGACTGACTGGAAACTCGGTTGCCGTTTTGCCAAGGCAATGCCGGCGGATAGCCGTTGCTAATCGGGGTTCGTTAGGCTTGACAAAGGGCCTGGAGCAACAACCGGGGGGGGGGGGGGGGGGG
>NWBT01000050.1:846241-866251 GCA_003386485.1 Colletotrichum lentis
CTTGTCCGTTTATCCCAAGGCCCTCGTCGATGACCCGCCACTCCATCGCCTCTTCTGGAGGTTGCCCAGAAGGGCGGGTGAACGCTTCTTCTTTCTTTCGTCCTCTTGCGTTCTGGTTGCTGCGCCTCGTATCAACCTGCCACGAGTTGTACCGTTACTTGCTCTGTTAGTCCATCTGCGGGCTTGGCCCATCTACCCGCTCCCCCGGTCTTCTCTCTCTCTATCTCTCTCTCCTCATCTGTCATGTCCAGCAGCAGTCTTGCGATTATATATCACGGTGCCCTCGCCTTCATGTAACTACTCTCTCTCTCCCCTCCCCCCTTCCCCTTTCCTCTCATCCACCGACTTCCTACCAGATCCATCGAATCAAGCCTCCCCATCCATCTCTTAGGACCTCAGTCGATCGTCTCCCAGCAGCAAAGATCCCTTCACCCACCCCCAACCCGTCAAAATGAAGGCCGCCGTCATCCTCTCCCTCGTCAGCTTCGCTCTCGGCTCCGTCCTTGAGAAGCGCGAGTGCTTCGGCAACAACTGCAACCGTCAGGTCACCGGTACCCGCGAGGGCCTCCTGCCCCTCACCTCCCGCAAGGCCGACTGCTCGTCCTTCCTCCAGGCTACCGTCACCCCCTCCCCCACGTACGTCGCCTTTCCCTTCATACCCGTTCTGCTAGCCCTGCTCTCCGTTGGGACGAAAAAAGGCCGAGAGAATGCGAGACTAGGGGCCTTGTGTGACTAACACCGCGCCCTCTAGCACCGTCACCATCACCGTCACCGCCGCCCCTGCCCGCCTCCGCCGCGACGGCCAGATCGCCAACCGCCAGGTCACCGAGCTCCCCACCGCCATCCCGGCCTACGCCTCTTCGTGCGACGACGCCGCCGAGTACTCCTCTGCCTGCTCTTGCTGGGGCATCACCGCTGTCACCAGCACTGCTCCCCGCCCCACCGTCACCGTCACCACCACCGTCGACTACTGCGAGGGTAAGTTCTTCTTGCTGGATTGGCGCCGAGCCCAGCGATGAAAAGGCATGCTAACGTGGACACGCAGACTTGTAAGCGTCTCGCCAGACGTGGGCATGGGAGGGTTGAAAGGGTGTGAGAAAGGTCGTCCGTCTTCATTTCGAGGCCCTCTGCTAAGGGGCGAGGGAAGGGAAACGGGAGGCGACGGTGGAAACCGGAAGAGCTTTTGGATGGGGGCAAGGACGATCTCGTCCTCGTTCCCTTGGGTCATCATCAACATTATGAGACACCCCCTCGACTACGAATTCAATGGACTTGATCACTCACTCTCTACTGGCTTCTTTTGTCGTCTTCACTCTCTCCCTCCCTCCCTCTCCTCCCCCTCCTCTCCCTATCTCTCTCTCTCTCTCTCTCTCCGAAGCAGCTGGTTTTCACGACGCAGACGGAGTAAAACGGAACCGGTGGCTTGGGGCACGCGTACTTACGAAGGAAAACGTTCACGACCGACTTGATGGGCGAAATGGGCACCAGCTCTGACTGCGTTTGGCCCTGTCGCTGTTTTATGATATTCAAATTCATGTGTAACAATTAAGGCTAATTTGTCCGCGTTTTTTGGTTCCTCCTCAAATGGTAAGATATGGTGTGTAAGTATTGGCCCCGAGCCCAAGGACCTGGTATCCCGATACCATATTGCGTAGACTTGACGAAACAACATTCAGCCATTTATAACCCAAGCTCGCCCGACGTACTTTAGTGTCGGAAACCAACTCCATTTTCGTTAGATGGGATGCCACAGGCACTATAGAGAGTCGTTGTTGCAGCATCATCAAAGGGTTGACAAGGTTGTCCAAGTCTTATGCTGGCCTCGCTTACTTTTGCTGCAAGCCACGTGCTTGACGTAAGGTAGTCTCGCATGGGCATGAAGTCCATCCAGTAAGTTCTCTTGCCGTAAGCCCACGGTGGAAAGAAGGATTGAGATTGTAGCACAACTCTGACCCGTGTGTTCCCTGTGTTGGTTCGGCCAAGACCATTGAACCCTCACGTCTCGACAAAGACGCTGAATAGCCTGCAGATTGCGTGATTCCCCTTCCCCGTCTCGGATGCTTCGCCGAACGGATGCTCTACGAGACTACGATGCTGGGTCGGACAGGTTGTCGATCTTTTCCCATCATCCCACCACTACATTTACCACCCTACCCCTCCCATGTTCCGACGCAGCATTCTCCAGGAATTGTTTTTCGAAACCCGCAGCGGATGGCCCGCTTTGATCGAGTTTCCCGCATGCCTCTGATTCAGATGAGGAGGGGGGGGGGGGGGGGGGGGNTCGTTGGATGCCCGAGTCATCCCGGGGAGACGGTAGTTAGTCGGGCGGCTGACATTCGACTCGTCTGTCTCAAATTTGTCCCGCCTTACACTCGGCGTTGCGTCAGAAGCTGAATAGATTGGTACTTGTGTCTTATGCCATATGACCCTGCGCGACTCTGTTAGCTGAATACATGATGTGTACTTTAAAAGTTGTTGTACTTGTGAACCCATCGTGCGCCTTGGTCGCAAGGAAATGTACCCAACAGCCGGCCGCCATCGACGACGTCGACGCGGCCTTCGCGTGGCTCCGACGGCATGCCGCGGACCCGACGCTGATGACAGTCTCGGGCGCCTTGGCAGGCGGCAACTTGGTCCTGGCGGCGAGCCAGGGGGGGCCATCGTCTGACGAGTTCGCCGTTCGCGCCGCGGTGAAGTTTTACGCGCCGATCGACCTCTGTCCGAGGCCGGAGGAGAAACCACGCCCGGCGACGTTCCCGAGACGGGATGCCCTGTCGTTCATGCGGCTGCTGTACGACTCGTATGCGGCGCCGTCAAGGGCAACGGACTCGGACAATCCGCGACTGAGTCCCTGCTTGGCCCGCGAGGAAACCCTGCCCGCGAGAATGCTGCTCGTGGTTGCCGCCGTCGACATCCTCGTGCGGGAGCAGTTGGTGTTCGAATACAGTACCGAATGCTGTGATACCTGTGGAAAGCAAAATGCAGATGTGGGAGAAGGGGTTGGAACTCATTAAGCAGACTCATGCACAATACGGGTTTGCTTGGAACAAGTCCTTTGATTGAGACTAGTGGTATTCTGTTAACTATTATTGCAATGGTGCCTTTTGGCGGTTAAGTTTCTGAATGTAATGAATGCAGTTATTTGGCGGTGTAATTGATTCCTGCTCGACTTAAGGTGCAGTTCCTTCACTAAGAAAAGTCGTCCAATTAGAAAACATTCCCAGTTTATTCCAAACACAAACTGTAGTGTAGTGAAAGTTGTTTTCCGTCAAGGTCTAGGTTGGAGGAGAGGTAGGCAGCCTGAGGTGAGAGTTCATCGGCGTTCTACTCGGTGTCATTGAGGATGTTTCGGTGTGTCTCGGTGTGTTTCGGTGTGATCAGGTGTGAGTTGCTCGGTGTAGATAGATTTGGCTGGGGTCCAAGCGCGAACCGCCGCATCCTATTCCTATCCCACCTGCCCACATATCTGGATAAGACAGCGGGTCTATCGATAAGACAATCAGAGATAACGATAAGACGCAAAAAGTTACAGTCGAGATTTTTTGACGGCGGCTCCCCGCTGCCGCTCAGCCATTTCCCACCATCCACGCCCACTCGATCCCAGCAGACAGACAGACAGACAGCAATCATGGGAAAGCGCAAGGTCACCGCCCTTGAGAAGGTCGATATCGACTTGTGAGCATCAAGCCCAGTTCGTCGTGTACGTCAATTCCTAACCTTCACAGCGCGAGTCTGCAGTACAAGATCCGCCGGGACCCCAAGTCCTACGAGGAGAACTTCCTCCAGCAATGGGGCCAGTACGAGAGCCAGCGCGAGGTCTTCCTCGTCTCGCCGACGACCGCGACGAGGGAATACATCGAGTCGTTCCACAACCTGGTCGATCTCCTCGCGCACACCGTGGACCTGTACCCGAAACACGCCGTCGCGTTCCCCGACGACCTGAAGGCGATCCTGCTGCAGCACCACGAGGTGTTGCACCCCGAGCTGCGCGAGAAGATTGTCGGGAGCCTGGCGCTGCTGCGCAAGAAGGAGGTGATCGACTCGACGACCTTTCTGACGACGCTGTTCCCGATCCTCGTTTCCTCGCCGAGCAAGACCCTGCGGACGCTCCTCTTCCAGAAGATCCTCACCGAGATGCGCAATGCCAACTCCAAGGCGACGAACCACCCCCTCAACCGCACGATCCAGACCGTCCTCTACAACCTGATCACGGCCGACCGCACCTCGCCCAAGGCCATCTGGGCCGTGAAGCTCACCCGCGAGCTGTGGAAGCGCCAGATCTGGACCGACGCCAAGACCGTCGACGTCATGAAGGAGGCGGCCCTCTCCGACAACGAAAAGGTCGTCATCGGTTCCGTACGGTTCTTCCTCGGCGGAGACAAGGAGCGCGAGGAGCTGGACGACGACAGCAGCGACGAGGAGGAGATTGACCTGAACAAGATGAAGCACCAGATCGGCATCAACAAGAAGTCCAAGAAGCAGGCGAACGCCTACAAAAAGGCCGTCGCCAAGATCCACAAGCAGGAGCGCAGCAAGGCGAAGCCTCACCCGCTCAACTTCTCCGCCTTCCACCTGTTGCACGACCCGCAAGGCTTCGCCGAGAACGTCTTCCAGAAGCACCTGCAGAACACCAAGACGAAGCTGGCGCACGAGAACAAACTGCTCGTCCTGCAGCTGGTGACGAGACTGGTCGGTCTCCACCAGCTCACCATCATCAGCCTGTACTCGTGGTTCATCAAGTTCCTCACGCCCCGCCAAGAGTCCGTCACCTCCTACCTGGCCTCGCTGGCCCAGGGAACGCATAGCCTGGTGCCCCCGGATGCGGTCGAGCCTCTGATCCAGAAAATTGCCAACGAGTTTGTCTCGGAAGCCGCCGCCTCCGAAGTAGCCGCCGCCGGTCTCAACGCGATCCGTGAGATCTGCGCAAGACAGCCCCTGGCCATGACCGACACGCTGCTGCAGGATCTTGTCCAGTACCGCAAGAGCAAGGACAAGGGAACCATGATGGCTGCCAAAGGTCTTTTGTCGCTCTACAGAGAAGTCGGCGCGGACTTGCTGGTGAAGCGGGACAGAGGCAAGGACGCATCCATGGGCCTGAGGAGCGGCGAGATCAAGACGAAGAAGTTCGGAGAGCAAGCGGTCGGGGGTATCGAGGGCATCGAACTGCTGGCCAAGTGGAAGGAGGAGCAGCGCAAGCTCAAGCGCGCCGCCAAGGGTCTCCCCGAGGACGGCTCCGACAAGGAAGACGAGGAGGAAGATGGGTACAAGTCCGAGGACTGGGAGGTCGACTCGGACGACAGCGACGACTCGGGCGGCTGGATCAACGTCGAGCACTCGGAAGACGAGGGTGACGAGCCCGCGCCGAAGAAGCGCAGGACAGGAGAGGACGGATCCGACTCGGAGGAGGAGGAGGAGGACGACGAAGAGGACTCCGCAGCCGAGATCGAGAGGATACAAAAGCTCGCGACGACGACGATTCTCACGCCGGCCGACCTACAGAAGCTCCAGGAGCTGCGCATGGAAGCCAGCCTGAACAAGACGCTGGGCAACCGCTCGTCGAAGCGTCAAAAGGAGATCGAGAAGGCCCTGGCGCGCCACGCCGACGACGGCCTCACGGCGGAGCAGATCGAGGCGCCGGCCCGGCTGCGCAAGACGACCAAGGAGGAGAGGGTGGCGATGGCCAAGGAGGGCAAGCCGGGCCGCGACGAGCACAAGTCGACGCAGGCCATCCGCCGGTCCAAGAAGGACGCCGAGGGCAAGAGCACGACCAACAAGGAGAAGGCCCGCCAAAAGAACTTCTTGATGACGCTGAACAAGGCCAAGTTCAAGAACAAGAGGAGTCTGGTGCAGACGCGCAAGGTGTTGCAGGGCCACATCGACAGGAGCAAGCGCGGCGGAAGGCGCGCCAACGGCATGTAGAGGAGGGGGGCGGCGTACAAGCATGGTATATCGTATCGACGTATTAGCGCATTTGTTGCCTTGTCCGTTTCTTGTTGAGTTCTCGAGGACAGGGGCCGCGGGCGCATATAATCAAAGATGGCTGCGGCTGCGGGGTTGAGCATAATAGCGAAAGAAAGGCAACGTTGACTCTCCCATGAAATCTCCCCGTCAAAGTCCGTGACGGATGTGATGCTCATCGACTTATGTCCCGGCTGTTCGAACACGTTTTGCCAGGGTTGCTCCAGCATTGATATGAAAGCCTCTTTTATGCTACCTGGTTCCTGGACTCGAGAAACACCAGCCGAGGCCTCTTTGCTCAGTGACTTAAGTCGCAACTACCAACCGGACACGCTCATATACAACAATTACTTACTTACCTTGAAATCCACGACTTATTCCCATCATGAACTGAGAGACTGCCCCGAGTCGGGCTGAGTCGAGAAACCCGCCTCATTCCCTCCAACTCGACTGTTCCTGTGTTCTACGAGCAACGCGCCTTGCCTTGCTGGGCCAGTTCCTCCGCTTCCAGTCGGCCCAGCCCCTCGTGTCTACGCTGCGGAGAGCCTCGTAGCAGTCGTTGCACAGCATCCGGCCCCGGCGGGCGGCGTTCCTCAGACAGCCGCACATCTTGTCTCTGCCCGACTGCTGGGCCTGGGCCTGCGACTGCTCCCGCGAAGGGCCGTCCTCCCAGGTCTGAATCTCGTTCTCGAGCCATTCGTCGTCGTCCTCGTCGTCGTCACGCTCGTCTGGGCGCCCGGACAGCAAGCGGCAGTCCGAGCAGAGCCCGTCCGCCGTGCTGTCCACCTCCTCGCCGCAGGCGATGCACTGCATGGCGTCCAGCACCGCGCCCGCGCCCATGCCACGCGAGCCCTCGACCTCGCAACTGTCGCAGTAGGCTTGCCCGTTGGTGGCGGACTCGCTCTCGCAGATGACGCAGGTGGCCGCCGCCGCCGCGAGGGTGGGCGAGGCCTGAGCCTCCGAGGCGGACCGGTTGACGCAGTCGCGACATTTCCCCTCGTTGGGGGGCACTTGGTTCCTGAAGCAGCCGTTGCACGTGTGCCAGCCCCCGTTCTCGGGCCCGTCCTGTCGCAGGTTAGCACCGGAACCATTCCCTACCTCTACCTGTTCGCCCTTGTCCGGGCCGAAGGCGACGAGGACGCAGATGCACTCCACGCAGCGCCGCCGACCGGGTGCCAGGGGAACGCCCGGTCTCTTGCATCGCAGGCACAGAAACCTCTGAGTGCTTTTGGGGACAGGGCGAGGTTCGGAGAGGTCCCGGCCTCGCCCGTGTTCTTCCCGGTTGGCGTGGCCGGGTGATTGGACGACAGCACCGCGGCTGAGCTCCACGAGTGCCTCCGCAGCGATGCCGCGGAGGACTTGCTGTCTGATGTTGGTCTGGCGGCACTCCTCGCAGACGGGGTACGTGGGCTGGCCGTTCACGACGGGGCCGGGAC
This sequence comes from Colletotrichum lentis, assembly GCA_003386485.1. NCBI lineage: Eukaryota > Fungi > Ascomycota > Sordariomycetes > Glomerellales > Glomerellaceae > Colletotrichum > Colletotrichum lentis. Next base: position 853,636 of record NWBT01000050.1, read on the forward strand.
CCAGCGGGACCTCCCTGCACTGGGGACACACTCTGACGACCTGTTGGTTAGTGGGAGCATACCCAGGAGGCCGGGAAACTTCCGGTCTCGGCTGCTGGGAGCGTCTGTCGGACGACACTCTGCGGAGGAAATCGGGCATCGGAATGGAGTGATAAGCGGCTGCCGTGGGCACGTATCGGCCTCGTCGATAAACAGAGGCCGGGTCCACCGTTGCCGCCAGCGCTCTTCTGAGGTGGTGATCATTGGACGTGAACATATGGGCCGCCTGGTAAGCCCGAAGGCCGAGGGACGCTTGCGCAGGTTGAAATGGCCTTGCATCACGGCTCGGGATCCGAGTCACACCATCGGTGCGGTTGTTGGTGTAATTGTCGTTCCGGTAGAGGTTGAAGCGCTGTCCCTGGCCAGATGGAAAATATCCCTGACCAGGTAGAACGTATCCCTGATTAGGTGGAAAGTATCCACCGCCTGATTGCATGTCATGATGGTTTCGGTAAGGATCCATCCTGATCTTTGTTGTTCTCTCTGGCGGTGGTGATGTGTTGAGGGTCTGGTCTGAAGTTAGCTTTTGATGAGATTGGTACTACTTACTTTGACTGCTTGTGTGGCGAATCGGATAAATAGTAAGCAAGGTTGGTTGTAAATTAGTTGAAGTCTGGTTGAGTTGATGAAGTGTGTTGAGATCAAAAGTTATCTAGGTTGACTGAACGAATGACGTTCTTATGTATAGAGTTAGAGACCGGATACCAGCTGTATTGGTCGAGAGGATGGAGTGAGGATAATGCGCATTGCCCTCGTGAACAATAGACTTGATGATGAAGATAATCACTGATTGTCCGAAGACTCAGCCTTTGTAGGATTGTTCCTTGACACAACCAACTGTGCTTTGCGGGCTTTGAACAACTCGATTCAGCATCGAAGGCAATCAAAGAAAGTAAACAGCTGCTTATTACAGAACAGATTTGGAAAGTGGCATAACCTAAGACTCGGCAGTGCATCATTCTCGCTGCACAGTTTTATAGAACCCAGCCGAGGTATTTGGTTGCAGACCGTTAGACAGCCAGAAGGCCTAACCTGATCCCCTACGAAGTTATAGAGCTATTATAATGTCACAGGAGTTTGGTCACACATCCAAAAAAAAAAAATTAATTTTAGTTAATCCGACTGTCAGGCGGAACGGTGGTGAAGATCGTTCAGACATATGTGCATGAATGCGCCGTGATAGCGTTTCTGCCGCCTGAGAGAATCCCGATGCAGTAAATATGGCTCAGCTTCCCCCTAGAAACGTGGAGTTTATGGGAAGGTGCTCTCAAAGCCAAACACAGAAAGATCTAGGAACAGAAACGCAGTAGATCCAAGGAATAGTTACTGGCTAGATAATCCGACTTGCATTGGCTGGGGCGAGAGCTAGGCATCTTGATGTGCATTGGGAGTAGCCCCGTCAAGCAAGGGCAATCAGCCCTAGTCGCCCAGATCGTCTAGTTGGTTAGGATGATACGTTGTGGTTCTTCTATACAGCGATCCGTGTTGACGGCGGTTCGAATCCGCCTCTGGGCATTACACAGTCTTTTGCTCATCGTTTTTTGCCTGGGGAGTAGTTATCCGTAACGATAAAACCATTCGTCGTCCTGTCAGGAAGATGATATTTTTGGTTAGGACCGGTGTGTTGGCCGACGGCATTCGGCCGGTGAACCGATAAATAGTGGACCCCGGAGCCAGAAGTGGAGCCTCCGCAAATGTTTCACTCGGCCTACACGGGAACACCCAACCAGCTTCCAACTCCGATAGTCCCAGAGGTGAGTGACATAGGGCTGGTGCTGTGCTAAAATAGGTAGTATCCATGAGGGGCTTTTTATCCGATCTTTTGGTCACAAGGTTACCATTCAACGGGATTGATTATCAAGTAATTAACTCACCAGTTGTCCCAATCCGTTGAGTGAACAAACAAAGCTCGCGCATAATGGTGTCATAAGTTGGTTGTATTTGACAATTCTCCTCTGCCAATGAGCTATGCCGCGAACGCACGAATTGAAATCTCGTTGGAGTGATCAACTGTCGCTGTGGTTACTCGTTGAGTTGGAGCCGACCAGGGGCCTGCTTGCCAGCCAAGTCTTGTTTAGCCGCCGACAAGGGGAGAAACGAGAGTCCTTAATGTCCCAAACTCTTCAATTCCTGGTTCAACTTCCAACAGTTTCCCCTACCATCGACATGCATGGGTGGGTGGTCCATCACCCTGCCGGTACGAGGATTCTACCAGGATACACGCAATGACAACCAATCAAGGACAGAAGAAACGTGGTCGCTACCAAAGGAAGTGCTATCAACAGATAGAGAGAGACGTTGGACTCCCGGAGTTCCGTCGCCCGTTTGACATGCCACACGATTGAAATCTGTTCACTCGAGCTCTGCATATCAGGCTCAGCTCATGCTTTGTCGACACGGCATTGTGTCGGTTGCATTGAATGAGACTATTATGTCGCCCAGGAAAATCTGAAGAATCAGCTGTGAGGCACCGCAATGTCTTTTGCCGAAGCCAGGCACACTAATCGCTGACATGTCATGGTTCGACCAACAACGGCCTGCAGCGCAGCACCAACCGAGATCACGCATCACGCCAGTTGCCGTTGGTCCCCGATGCGCTACTTGAGCTACTTTCCCGATTAAGGTCATCTGTTTGCTTCCAACACCAGGATTGTATGGTTCGGGACCCATCTAAAAAAAATGATATCACAAGTGGTCCGTTGGTCACGGCCGCTGATTCGAGGTTGAAGCCGCAGAGCCAGATTGTCCAGACCCCGATTGCAAGGGCCCTTACCGGAAGGGCTTGGAAGAGTGTTAAGGAGGTAATGTTTGTGCAAGTTTTTTTTTCCGACGGGAGAGCGCGGCGGGAGGCGCTGTTGGCATTTAACACCCGTCGTCGCCGCCGCCGCCGCCGCGCTGCAACTTGTTTTTGTCCTTTTGAAGGATGGATATCGCCCTCGTTGCATTCCCCTCGCCTTTTTTTGTAGTTCTTCGAAGAAAAAGAAGTCATCGAAGCCATGACGACGGACGAGAAGCGTCCTTCGGAGTGCGACGTTGAGCAAGGCGGCTCTACCGTTTCTTCCGTGGCCGAGGAGACCAACGATGTGGCAAACCAACGGACACACCCGAGAGAGGGCTGGGCATCTTGGAGGTGGCCTTGTGTTCAGTCAGCCTTTATCTTGGGAGGCCTGCTCCTTGGTATGTAGCCTCCCCCCCCCGAGACTGCCCCAAGGTCTGGACCCAGACTGTTCTCCCAAGCGACTAACGCCAGTGACGACTACCAGGGTACGACGTCAGCAACATCGCCAACATCCAACCTCCGATCTACTCAGAGTTCGGAAATGTCCACCTTCTGCCGTGGGTTGCCACGGGTTACACCGCAACGCAAGTGTGCATGGTCCCGCTCGTCCGCAAGCTCGCGGTCCTCGGCAACGTGAAATTGCAGATGGTCTTGTATACCCTGATCTTCATCATCGGTGCCGCGGTCTCGGGTTCGGCGACTAGCATCAACTCGGTCATTGTCGGTCGCGCCATTGCGGGTGTTGGGGGAGCCGGTATCTACCAGCTGTGAGTTGCACGCATTTGACGCCATCTCGGCATCAAGCCCCCTCCTCGTCTCGCTAACAGACCCCGAATAGTTGTATTATTGTCAATGTTCTTCTCTCTTCCCCCGCAGAGTTGCCTCGTCTTCAAGGTCTGATGGCGGTTTCCTGGGCCGTTGGTCTCACCTTGGGCCCTGTCATTGGAGGGGCCTTTGCTGAGAGCCAGAGTGCCACATGGAGATGGGTAAGTGATCGATAGTCCTGGGGGGGTTTTTTTTTTTTTTCGTTCCAGAAAGAGGATAGGACACGATGCTAATAGATATCCAGGCGATGTATCTCAACTTACCAATCCTCTCCATCATGGCCATACTCAACTTTGTGGCACTCCCCTCGATCCATCTGGCGCCCGGCCTACCGATTGTCAAAGGACTTCGCGCCATCGACTGGATTGGCGTGATACTGCATATGGCCGGCTTTATCCTCTTGTGCTCCGCTCTCATCTTCAGCGGATCCGCGTGGGCCTGGTCTTCACATTCGGCCATCACCGCCTGGGTGGTCGTCGGCGTCATCTACGTCGTCTACTCTCTGCAGCAATACTTCAGCCTCTTCACCAGTAAAGAGAACCGGAGCATTCCAGCGGACCTCCTGAAAGACAGGACAGTCTTTCTGGTCTGTCTCGGGACGTTTGCTGCTGGAAGCTGCTACGGCATCGCCCTCTATTACACCCCCTTATTCCTGGCCTTCACCAAGGGGTTGGAACCGATCCAGGCCGCGGTCCGACTCCTGCCCTTCATCTTTACCTTCATCGTCTTCACGATCGTCATGGCTGGCCTCATCCCCGTCATTGGCAGATACGCGCCATTCTACGTTATCGGCGGCGTCTTGACCATGGTAGGTGCCGGGCTCCAGTCGCAACTCACCGCCCAGAGCTCCGAGGGCCGGATCATGGGGGTCAGCACCCTCATCGGCGCCGGGACCGGATGCATGTGGCAGACGGGCGTTGCCATCTTGACGCAGAACGTGCCCGCGGATCGGCGCCTTGACGCCACGGCCCTCTTCATCATGGTGCAGCTGGGCGGCATTTCCATCACGCTCGCCCTGGCCGGCTGCATCTTCCAGAACCTCGGCTACAGCCGCCTTCACGATCCCCTTTCTGCACTAGGATACAGCGAGCATGATATCCGCGAAGCTCTGGCGGGGCTGGAATCCAGCATTTGGGCTACTGCGGACGGTGGCGTGGTTCAGTTCGTCGTAGGGGAGGTTGCGGGCGTGATCGCGGACCTGCAGTTCGTGATTGTGGCCTCGGGGGCCTTGGCTTTTCTGAGTGGTTGCTTCATGAAATGGCAAAAGTTGGACTTTGGAAGAACGAAGGAAGGCAGGTGAGATGTTTGGCAACGGGCAAACTCAATGAAACTGACTCAACTTTGTGGGTTGGTGCAAGACTTGTTTGCCGACATGGTGAGAATAACGAGTGATCACAGTGCTCACAACACTACTCTCGAGAAACTGGCAATCTTGAACAGCGGAATAGAAAGAAGAAGAACAAGAATTCTGATCATCAAAGGCTACCCCGTGACTCAGTTTCAACAGACGTGACAACCAGAGGAAACGCTAAAGTAAAGACTGTAGTTATACGTCCGACAACAAACAGGCTACTCAACCATAACAGCGCTCCGAACACCATAATTATCGAACAACAATCCCAAAGCAAAATCATCCATGAAGAGCCAGCAGTGAAGAAAGTGTGTAGGGCACAGCCCCTCAAGAGTCCCAGATAGCACCGTAAGCAGGAATGCCGCGTGTCTCGAGGCCGTAGACGACCTTCTTGGTGATCTTTTCGTTGGCGATGATGATGACAGCTTCGGCCTGGAAGCTCTTTGTAAGGTTGTAGCCCATCTTGACCAAGTCTGGGCGACCCATGGTCTTGGTGTCGTGGATCACCGCGTTGGGGATCTTGGACCTGATGGCGTCGAGGAGCGGCTTGCCAAAGGTCTGCTCGGGTCGCGGGGTTGACCAGATCAGCTGGGTCGGACAGCTCTGGTCCTGGATGTGGCCGAGGAGGGGTCCGATCCCCGAGCCGGTGGCGATCACCACGATGCGGTTGAAGCAAGTCGCGATGCGCATGACGCCGCAGGTGGGAACGCCGCGCACCCAGATATGCGTGGGCGGCTTCTCGATGCAGCTCTTGGTCCAGTCGCCAGCGTTCGAGACAACCAACGAGAACCCCCTGGGACGGTTGTCTACCTCTTCGGGGGCTGGGATCGTGGCGAAGGAGTGCCACTCGAGGAGAGGGCGCCGGGACAGCCTGACGAAGCTGCCGTTCACGGGAACCGTGTAGCCGAAATGCAGTCTCACGGCGTGGTTGGAGAGAACCTCGGCCTCGACAGGGACCCTTTTGAGGAACAGCCAGGACGAGGCGATGCTCATGGTCGCCACGACAAGAATCCAGAAGCCGGGAGTACGGATGCAGGCGGCGCCCAGCGTCATGTCCGCCGCTCGCCTCCCATCGTTGGAGCCGAGAACGATCTGCACCCAGAAGAGGCCAAGCATGGTCCAGCCGACGAAGCGGTGCGTCTTCTCGAAGAGGTCGTGGTGCGTCTTCCGGAACGCGGGCCAGGCGAGCGCAATCGTGACGGTGAAGAGGCCAGTGAGCATCCAAGACACAGACTTTGAAGCCATGGACTGGTGGCCCCCCCAGGCGGGACACTCTGCGAACTGACAGACCTCGTCGCTGATGTTGGTGGCCAGAAGCCAGGCGCCCGCGGAGACGGCGGCGCCCGAGTGGACGCCGCCGAGGTGGAAGATGTTTGCGCAGCGCTTCCTGACGGCGAGGGGCCAAGACTTGGGCACGTTGCAGGTGACGGCGTAGAGGGCGTTGACGACGAAGTCCTGGCGCGCGAGGACGGCGACGAGGAGGTTGATCGCCGTGAGGTTGGCGAGCCAGGTCCTCCGGAACCCGGTCAAGGCGAGCGCGACGGCCGCGGCGATGTTCAGCACGCTGATGACGGTGAACAGGCGGCGGTAGACGATGGCGACGCGGTGGACGAAGCCGCGGTAAGGTCGGGCCAGGGTCTTGGCGGGGACGTCCCGGCCGAGATCGGGCTTCTGGTCCAACTCGGCGAAGCTGGAAGCGGAGGACTCGGCGCTGAGGTCGGCAACAGAAGACGACTTGCTGTCCGTAGCAAGGGACTCCTCGGACCCCGTCTCCCTGATGGTGATGCCCGTCTCCTCCTTCTTGTCGTGCTCGGTGACGGTGACCGCCAGGTCCTGTAAAGCCCGCTTGTCCACCTTGCCGTTCGAGGTCAAGGGGAGGGCATCGAGAAAGTGGAACTTGGTCGGGATGGCGTAGTATGGCTGGCGGGCCCTGACGTGGACCTGGATGGTGTCCAGATCGCAGTCCCGGGGCGTGACGAACCCGTGCATCTCATTATGGATGAACAGCGCGGCGGCCTTGGAGACAGCTGGGCACGAGTTGATGGATGCGGTGACACCGTCGAGCTCGACTCGGAAGCCCTGTGTGGCGGGTTGTGAGTAATTGTGTATCAATATAGAAAAAGATAGGAGGATACGTTTGCACTAACCTTGATCTTGATCTGGTCGTCGACTCGCCCGAGGATGTCAATGGAGCCGTCTTGCCTCCAGCGTCCGAGATCGCCAGTATTGTACATTACCGACCTGAGAAGAAGTTAACAAAGGCCATCGATGACATAGGACTGAAAGAATTTAATACCCGTTCTTGGTGAAAGGGTCTAGCTTGAACCTCTCGGCAGTCTTCTCGGGGAGAGAGACGTAGCCGCGAGAAATGCCATGGCCACCAGCCCACATCACCCCAGGCTCACCGACCCCGAGAGGCTTGCCGTCAGAGTCGAGGACGTAGACCGTGTTATTAGGGGTCGGCTTCCCAATGGTCAGCGTCTCTCCCGGTTGGTGCAGGTGCATGGTGTTGACGATGGTGGTCTCCGTAGGCCCGCAGCAGTTGTAGTAGGTTGCGTGCGTGGCCCACAAGTCCGCGAGTCTGGTTTGAGGGCGTTAGTCGGGTTAGACTTGTATGTTTTCAACGCAAAGGCATGCGCACCTCTGAGAGCTGGGTTCTCCCGCGGTTGCGGCAACCTTGATGTTGGAGTATTCTCGAGGATCGTACTTTGCCAAGATGCTTGGTGTGCAGATCAGAACCTGGGCCTGGAAACCTTTTGTAAGTACGGCCTAAACATGACGATGTATTATTACCCATGGGCGAGAATCAAAGCTTTGTTACCTCTCTCAAACATGGTTCCCATTTCGAACCTCGGAGGACGAGGGTGCCTCCGTTGCAGATACACCCGAGAATTTCCCATGCGGCTACAAGATGGTCAACATCAACGTGTGAAAGGCTGGGGGGGGGGGGGGGGGGGCCCNTATGTTTAACACCTGGCTCACACGAGTGCCAGTTGAGATGCCGAGATCACCCGGCGAAAGACAAACGAGGTTGGTCACATTCTTGTGAGTGACGTCCACTCCTTTGGGAGTTCCTGTAGTTCCTGGAGACCCAATTTGGTTAGTTTGTTCACTCTAGGCTATTTTAAACATTATCTTGACCACATTATCCTGACTTACCAGAAGTGTAGATGACGTAGCACCCGTGCTCTGGCTCAGCCAAGTCGTGGTAGACTCGGGCTTGGGACGTCTCTTCGCTCTCCCCAACGTCCTCGTCAATAACAAGCGTCTCGCAGGAACAGCCGAGCGTCTCGAAGCGATGCTTTGTTGATTTGAGACACAAGACGTGCTTGCCGCCGGCTTGTTCGAGGACGAACCGCAGCGTAGAGTCGGGCACCACACCACCATCAAGCGGCACGTACTGGGCGCCGCAAGAGAGGACTGCAACGATGCCAACCAGCATGTCAATGCCTCGCTTGACGACCAGCGGGACTCGATCGCCTGGCTTGATGCCGAGGCCGGTGAGTTTCCTCGAAAGCTGGTTGGCCCGGGCAGCCAGATCGCCGTAGGTGATCTCTCGGATCTGCTGTGCAGACAGGTCACGGGCTGCCGTAATTTGCGGTTGAGTCTCTGCATGATGATAAAAGGCGGCCGTGACGGTGGCATATCTGGACTTGATTCGTGGACCCTGGGCGAAGGAGAGAGGGACTGGGCCAACCGGGGTTGACACCGGGCCTTGAGCGAATTGGTTCTGCATACTCGCGAGACGGAAATAGAACCGAGAAGGTTGTGGCAGGGGTCGAATTCCAAATGGATGCCAAAAAAAGAACCAGGCTAATCCGAATCCCGATAGATTGAAGGAGATAATGCTCCAGAGTTCCCTCGGAGTCATCGACTAGCCTGCGAGCCGTCATGACTTTAAATATCCAGCCAGATCTCCTTGGACCACCCACGGCCGCCCAGTCTCCCTTCCCTTCCGCAACCTCGAGACCGTTTTTGTCTTGCTTCCTTGATCAGATGTGGGGGAGGGGGGATCTCTCACCGAGTCACCACCATGTACGGCCGTCTTGAGTTGCATCGCAACAAGTTTATCCGTGGGGGATGCTGCGTGAATCCTCGCGCCAACTCGCACACAACCCATCTCCACACATCTACAACGAGCCCTCTTGGAACTGCCACATCGAAACGCTCTTCGAAAAACGCCATATCCTTGCCAGGTCACGCACGCGGACGAATGAGCCCGGCCACGAGCCTTCTCAAACGGGAAAGCCCGGGAGAAACCCGCGCAACCAGCTCAACAACACACCTCTCACCGAGCCCAATCATCAAACCAGAAGGGCGAGGGGGTGGGAGGGGGGACAGACTTCTGCAGCCCACTGCAGGTTTCGCCCTGATGATGGCGGAAACCCGGTTCTGAGCTTTATGCAAGCACTCTATCATGGCGGTGAGCTGCCGTGTCGCTTTGCACAATGTCCACAAATGATAACGGTCAACGACGCCAACGGCCCGGGCTGCGGAGTGGACCTCCAGCCCGCGGGCGGAGTGGAGGGTTGCTCTCCTCGCGACTGGAAAGCTTCTCTCGGCCGAGCTTAGGGACACCTGACCGACGGGGAATAATACGAGCTCGCGGACGAGAAGGAACCAACCTCGCCGCTGGTCTGCTGGAGACCAAGTGCAAGGAACTCGCTCATCAGCCGGGCACGATGCCCACGGCCAGAAGCCGGGGCCATCAGCACGGCTCGGCGGGGAGGTCCGGCATCGCCTCGGAGGATCGTCAGACCTTCAGGGGTCGTGACCTTGGAACGACACCACCAGCACAGTTGCGTGTCCTTCCGAAGGACACCTTGTGACCGGCAGCTTGCGTTTGAGAGTACAGGTTTCCAGCCACTGCGATCGATGCTGTGCTAGTCAGGCTGGCGAGACTTGACAAGTCAACCTTGACGGCCTAGATCGAGATGACTCCAGCCAGGAGGGCTGCAACGCAATCTACTCAATCTCGACGAGTGGATTCAAGTGGTGTGATTTTTTCGCCCCGGCGATCCGTGGGTATTGCTGGCCAAGCCTCTGCCGCCGCTATCATCACTTCTGCCGGTCCCCGGTGCAACCTATGAGGCCGAATGGCCGTAGACTGTGCTGTGGGGAGGAGGAGGAGGAGGAGGAGGAGGAGGAGATGCCACGGTTAAGACGCGGACAGCTCGATTCCGTTTTGCGCCACCCACGTGGGAAGAGCTAATCCTTGTTCAGCAGAGCAGCTCTCCGGCGCTGCAACCTCGCGTCACCAGTCTAGATCGACGGCGGCCTCTTCCTGCAAGAGCAAACATGTCATCACCCCTTGGCACGGTAGTTATCTGGCCGCTGTTGCGCTCTCGCCTGATGACAGATGCTGATGTAAAGGCACACAGATCACACGGATTCGGAACCCTACATGCCCCTCTAACCGGTTTCTGCGAAAACCACATCCGATGCCATCTTCCACCTCGACGCGGGCGGCCCAGCAACGTCGCATTGGACGGTGCGAAACAGCGTAGAGCGGTGCCATGTCTTTGTTTTTTTTTCTCGCAGCTGCCGCAACAGGCCATGTCCTCCGAGCCGCCGCCGCCGTTCTTGCATCGGAGGGCGCGACGGCAGCGGGCACTCGGGGGTTGGGCGTGGGATGAGTGGGTTTTTTGGAGACTTGGAGATGGGATGTCAAGGTTGCGCGCGCGTGCAAGCGACGGAGGGAGACATAGTTGAGATTCGACTATGGTGTGCGGTGGTGATCTATCCGAGTTCAACCGACGTCGGTCTTATTGAGGTGGCTGGGATATGGGGGGGGGGGTTTGGCTTACACGTCAGGCGTCATCGGATCCGAAAGCGTGAGCAACGCAAACCGCCAAGTCGGCGGCTTTCCCTCAGTTCCCAAGGCTGGGATAATCTAAAGGAGCTTCAGCACATTACTTGCTCCATTTGGATCGGTTCGGCAGCGCTGACAGGTAGGTAATAGGCGTTAGGGAAGTAGACCCGAGTTGACCGCCAAGTCCGTGTTAGACTTTTTCATGTTTCCTTACCATGATCTGCGTGGAATTTCACAAAGGTTTCTCATAGAAACCAGGTTCTGACTTTAGAGGAGGAATATGCTTTCTTAGAGTTGTTTTCCTTCTGAAAGGCCACATCAAGCCAAAGCTTTTCTCGCCTTGGAAATCCCCATTCCCTGTCGACTTATCAGACTCTCCAGGAAGGCATTTTGAAATGATTTACTATTGCAGCTGTAGCTTTTTGTTTGATTCAAGTGACCGATCACCCCCATTATTTGTTTATGGGTGCTGTATTGAAGGTTATGTGACAATTGCATACTCCTTGCACCTGAAAAAAAAAAAAAAAAGACAAGTTTGGCCATCTAGAAAGAGATACAGTCTGGCCATGCTAGCTTGCACAAACATTTCTCGACATGATGTTTTGAGGAAATTGCGACATTTTGTATCAGCAAAAGGCAGTACATGAGTTCTGTTCTGCAACCTTACTTACTGTCTTTCCAGGTGAGGCTCCTGCTGCTATATGCATCAAGGTTAGGAGAAAGAGAATGATGAGCATGTTGTCAGTTTAAAGAAACAAGGTATATTAATACCACGTACTTGTCAATTCAAGTAAGAGTAAAAGAGTCTTGTGCTAGGATAATGCTCAACTCAAGAAGTGCAGTCTGGAGCTGGACATAACCAGTTTTCAGCAACAGGAAAGGAACACAACGTAATGTCATTGTCTATTCCAGAGTCAGCAAATAAGGAACAATCAAGACTTGGATGCAAAGACACAGAGGGAGTATTTATTTTTGTTGGTCCTGGATACCTGGTGTCACGTGGTCTCTTTTTCGCTTGATCAAATCCAGCATTAGGACCAAATCTGAAGCTTGCTGCGGACTGACCGCCCTGTGAATACCGCCTGGACTTATTTCTTGTTCGGCACCGTCATGAAAACTCCAAGAAAGAGGTAGACAACAAAGGAATCAACATCTGCGTCTTTTCCTGCTCTTTCCTCCGCGCAACTCACTGCATCACACCTCAGAACACCAGGCTTGCTTCAATCACCAACCTCACTGAGTCACCTCACTTGGCAACTCCGGCAATAAGAGGCTGGACTCGCTGACCCCAACACATGAACACAACCCTGGCTTAATGGCAAACGCCCGTTGCGATCACAGAAGAGCACGCAGTGAAAGAATGATGGCGTCTATCGGTTCCAACTCCAGCAAAGACAGCAGCGCCTCCAGCTCCCAGAAGCTGCGCCAGATCATGAATCTGAATCCGTCAGCCCGACCTTTCACCCCAACAGGCTCCGGCCCTCCATCTTCAACCCTTCCTAGCATCGGTATGTACCAGTATCACTGCCTGGCTGATGGACCTTCTCAAAATGGCTTCGTCACCCGCGTCTTCACATGCAAGCCCCGCCCCCACGCATCTACCCTCGTCAATCTCACCGATTGGGGGAAGGGGATCTTCCCATGGTGCAATCTCACCGGCTTCATCACGAAGGCGAGGCTAATGATCGTTCAGGAGCAGGAGATCTAGCTTATCATCAAACCATGGCTGTCGAGGTCGCGAATATGGTCGCGGCCCAAGGTACGTCTCACCCACCTCATTCCTCATCATCAGTCCCTCCTACCCACCCCC
>NWBT01000050.1:866288-887333 GCA_003386485.1 Colletotrichum lentis
GAGACCCCCAGCGCCAAGTTTCGCATAGCCAAGCATCCGCTCTTTTCTTCTTCTTCGAGGACCTCCTCTTTACGGCCTGTAGCTTGCGTCATATGCATTCTCAATCCCCTCCTTCTCATCTCGGAAATCCTTGTTCATTTGCTGACAACAAGACCTAATAGTTCCGCCCTCCTTGAAGCCGCCCTCCGAACGCAAGCCCGCGACCGAGCCACTTGGCCAAGGAACCTCTACCACATACACCCAACGCGTCGAGGACATTACCCCGAGTCTTGCCGTTGCTTCCAACTCGGCCGGTTCGGTCGATCCCAGTGCGCCCAAGACCCCGCCAAATCTTCACCCCAACCCGCGAAGGGGAAGCCCCACGCCCGCAGCGTACACTTTCGCCGATGACGACGAGTTCTATCCGGGTACCGACCCGCGACTCAAGAAAAACGCTCGTTGGGTGAAGTGTTAGGGCGGAGGACAGAACATCGATGTACCAAAGGGGATAGGGGAGGCTGCGTACTAATAGTTGTTGTGTCTTCGTACCACAAGCGGCTTTGGTCACTCATCTCTCTGGAGTTGGACAGTCAGGTTTGGGCTTCCAGGCAAGAACATTGATACAGGCTCGATAAGACAAAAGGAAAACTGCATCACGAGAAGCTGAGATGCATATCTTGTGCTCCGGGCCACTTGTGCAGCTCTCCGCAGGCGGCCGAGGCGAAAAGGAATAGCAAGATGGTTTCCTATCTCTTGTGCAATTTTTCCCCCACTGTGTCATGTTTAATTGAACTTGGGCTCCCGGCTGAGCTGTTCGGAGCTCGGGCAGAGCGATCCAGGCCCATTCCGACACACGACGCAGACAAACGCTTTGCAAACAGGGTAACTCGCCGTTGCACTGCTGCAGCCACGGCTTACACCCCTCCCCCCTCCCCGGCCGTTTACTGGAACCGGGAGAAGGCCAATCGTACAGCAGACCAGCCAGGAAGCCTAAGCCACTGAAGGCGATGGCCACGACGTACGTCGAGCGGATGGCAGAGTTGTACTGCATCAAGACCGGTGACAGCATCTCCGACGGGAGAACGTTGGGGTCTCTCAAGCCGAGGCCCGTCCCAGCCTTCATGATCGTCGCGATTTTGAGCCGCTGTGATACCAGGCACAGCTGCCAGCCGGCTCTGCAATGGGTTGGTAAACACATTCTGCGCGATGGAGATACCCAAACAGCCGCCAAGCGAGTTGAAAAAGGCCATCAAGGCATTGGCCGTGGGCCCGTCGCCGGCCCTGATACCTTTTTCCCTGGGCGCTGGCTCTCTGCACCGCAACAAACAGAACCTGCCAGCCAATGCCGGTGCCTACAGCAGTCGGCGAGTCGACTTTGAGGGTATAGAGCAGCCCCGAGGCCATGACGAAGATGGCGGTGCCGACCCACGCGGAGGGCTTAAGCGTCTAGACATATAGCCTGCTGTCAATTAGGCCTGCAAATCCGACGCTGCCGACGCTGCCGACGATGCCTAGACGTCTAGCCTGCCAGCCAGAAGTCTAGACATATAGACTGCTAGCCAGCCAACTATTAAGAGACTTAAAGAAATAATGGAGATGCCTGTTAGCCAGCTACACAGGCAAAGAGTACGGATAAGACCTACAGGAATAAGTAGAAGAAGGTAAGGATCCTAGTTCTTATTCTTTTACCCTGCAGGGCTTACCTAGGTAGTTGAGGTTAGATTGGAGTGGGCGCTGGAACGCACGCATCGGACACAACTAGCCGCAGACGCACAGACAGAGAGATGGACAAACCAACTTCCCTTCCACACACTCTTCCCCCCCCGACTTTTTGCCCTTGGGGGCTGGAGGTCTAACCTACCCTATTGTAATATTCTACCATATAAGATAAGATCTAAAACTGTGTCTAGGCAAGGGTACCTAGACTAAACTACTTGCATAAGTATCTAATAGAAACAAGATAACCAGCATAACTAGCAATCTTAACAAGACTGTGATACCTTCTAGATAATTAAAATAGCCTTCGGTAAGTCCGAAACAACTTGTAGATCTTTCTACCTAGGCAAAAGCATATAAACAACAGGATTCCCCGCCCCTTTACCTTGAAACATCCATCGTTATCTATCTAGGTAATATACAACCTTTCTGCCCACACTGTTATCTTATTTTTACTGCAGATTTCCTATCTTATCTCTCTACCCTATCTCTAGTAGATATAGAGGTGGCCTAGATGTAGGGTAGTTAGGTTAGAGGGTTTCTTGAAAAGTCCTTTGTCATCGCAGAATCACAATTAGAATAGTTGAAGATTTACAGCTAACTTAACAGCAAAAGTCTTTCACACAAGGCTAGCAAACGCTACATCTAGTCAAGCAAGACGCCCTTAGGCCCGAATTGTTAGTTAACACTATCGACTTCTATCCATACGAAGCCCAGCCACTCCAGCCCAAATCACATTGAGCCCTTTTTCGAACCGGACCAATCACACTGTCAACTCGAGTACCAGCAATACCACAGCTTGTTATTCAAGATGGCTCAAGGGGCATTTCCGAGCCTCCCGCCAGTCTCCAGCGATCTCCCGCCAGTCTCTCGCGATGTCGTTAACCTTGCCTATGCCGAGCTAGTAATCTACGCCCTACTATTCCCACCTGCGGTCTGGATTACAATTAAGCATGGGAAGAGGGGCATGCTCTGCTGGCCCATTCTTGTCTCGCACTTCGTCATGCGATTTATCAACGACATCTACATAATTGTCAAGAAAAACGAACCACTGCTCCCTAACCAACTCAACGTCATGACGAACGCGGGTAGCTTGTCCTCCCTGTCGTTGGCGCTGATTGGTATCGTCTACGAAACGTAAGAGGGCTCGCGAGTTATTCCGATCCCGCAGTCACTGACATCGTGGACCGTACAGGAACATCATCCTCCCCGGCTCACCAAAGCGTTGGACAGAGAAGATTATCCTGGGCGTCGCGCATCTTTTCATCACCGGAGGCAGTGGCTTGACAGCATACGGAGGCGCCCCCAGCCCCTCCGGCAGCGGCGTCATGAACGAGGACCTGAACCAGATCGGCAACTGCATCCAGCTCTTCGCCATGCTCGGCGTCTGCGGGTGGATTTCGCCTACCTCGAAGAAGATTCGATCCTCGTCCAGCCCCAATTGCCGGCCTGCCACGCTGATGCTCCGGGCCGCCGTCGTTGGCATGCCCATTCAACTCATCCATCTGGCTTACACCACGACGTACGCGTGGAGCAACATGCTCAGTCTCGACCCTGTCATGGGTTCGTTCGCGACCAAGCTCATGCTGATCTTTGGCACAAATCTCGGCGTCACCATCGCCATGCTTGGAGGCGGTTGGTTCGGCATCAGCCCCGATATGCCCAAGGCAGTCCAGGTGGAGCTTGCCCCTATCGACATTGAAGGAAACAACAATATGCGTGACGACATTCCCTTGTCTCAGAGCGGTAGCAAGGACGACATTGCCAGGGCAAAGCAGGGCTTCGTCTGTATTGACGTTGAGGCAAACAACAACAATGTGCTTGACGACGTTCCCTTGTCCCAGAGCTGGAGCAAAGACGACGTTGTCAGGGTAAAGGCTCGGAGCTTCGTCTGAACATCCTCAAGGCGCTTGTCCTTTTCTGTAACTCCTTTCTGCTCGTAGCAGTGCGGAGAGAAGAAAAGCACGCTTCCAGGAGATTGATGACTGGGGGACACATAGGACGACTTGGACCAGACTGGAAGATTCCGACTCGGGAGTCGAACTCGATCGAGAAAAGGCGCCAGGGCGTGGTAACCCTCTGTCAGCAACAACAGACACTAGCGAGATGCAGAACATTCTGAGGGTCTACAATTGGACTCGAAGATAGTCTTCCGATTGTCGGAAACATCACCAGCCAGCCCAGCCAAGTTGTACCAAGTCTTTTTCCTACAGCTGATTCCATATTTTGGGTTTTCAATTATCAGTGTTGGCATAATTACAGATTCCAACATAGCATATGAGCTTTAATCGAGGTTTTTCTTCTTCTTCTCGGGCGGACCTTGCTCAAGATCTCCCAGCTCTCCCGAGTTCTTCAATAAGAGTCTGTCACGAGATATTCGTGAGTTATATATAGCCCTTGTGTGGCCGTGTTGTGGCTCAGCTGTACAGCTTTGCTAGGAGCTACGTCACGTGACCACTTGTGGAGATTGTATTTCTACGAGCTCAGCTCACAATCCTCCTTTTCTCAATTCAAGCACTTTACAAACCTCAGACCTATGCCTAGCTGTGCGCTCTAGCTCGTGACAGAGTCCCAAATGATGTCTCAGTCTTGCTCGGAGTTGCGAGACTCCCCTTCAGGCTGTTCTGCAACTTCATCGTTTCTCGAGAGTCTCAGCGACAACGTCCACAAAAGAAGCATGGCAGAGAACTGCGCTAAGAGCATGTACGGGAAAACCCATAGGCCCATTACTTGCGTGATAGCTCCCAGGAGATACGGAAGTATCGCCCCACCAACCTGCCCGATCGATGCGACAAAAGAAACCGCACTAATATGAAGCTCTTTTGGCAAGAGTTGGACGAGCTGGACAATGCAAGAGGGAAACAAAGGGCCCATCAGAAACCCTATCAGTGACATGGACAGTACCGGCACCCATAAAACACGGACAAGCATGAAGAGAAGAACAAAGACGGGCGCCAGGACAAGGTACAAGACGACTGCCCGGCGGGCGCCGAGCTTGTCTGTTACAGCCCCCAAGGCCACACGGCCGACTGCCATGCCTGCCCAGAAGCCTGACGAGCAAATACTCGATGCGTACGTGCTGGTATTCCGAACGCGCAGCATGAAAGCCACGACCCAGCCGGATACTGTGCTCTCGGTACCCACGTCTGCGAGGAGGTATGCTGCGTAGACCCACGTTGCGCTGTATCTCAGGACTTCTCGCTGGTCTATTTTGTCGCTGGAAGTTTCAGGCGCCGCCGAGTAAGGCTTGCTGCTGTGATATCTCTCTGCGTTCTCGTGCCTAAATGCCAAGCACAAAATAAGAAACTCGACCCCAGATGCGATGGACTGAGATGAGTTGTTAGCCGAGCCATCCTGTGTTTGTTCAGTGACTATACCCAGAAGCAACTTACTAGCACATAGAACCACTGATACCAAAGTCCGTCGTTTGCTGAGAGCATGATGCCAGCGAGGTACGGACAGATGGCCGCTCCTACCGAAAAGGAGCCGTGCAAAATACCAGATAGCGTGTTTGCACTCTTGAGTCCGGCGACCCAGGCACACCAAGATCCGTCCAACATACCCATGCCAAACGACCCAACGCCGGCGGCCAGCAAAAATACCGGAAATGGAGGATGAAGCGCGCCAGTGACCGCGAAGAGGAGGTGGCATGCTGGGCCAAGCACGGCAATCCCTCTCTGGCCGAATCTGAGATGAACGCGATTGCTCAGCGATGATGCGAGACAGTACCCAACGGGACCAACGAGGAAGATGGTAGACACGTGGATATCGCTGAGGCGGTAGTCTTCCTGGATGTGAGGAATGGTGACGCCGATCGTCGAGACGAAAAGTCCCAAGACAACAAAGGACCAGGCCGTGGCGGCCATTCTAAAGGCTACTCTAATATTCTTCTCCGGGCCACCAACTCCCTCTAAATCAGGGACACGATTCGATGAAGCGTTTGGGCGACTCTCTTCCTCGCACGACGTGCCCAACAGCGGCTCCGCCTCTGTCGCGCTGTTGGGTGTTGGGTCTGCTGCTGAATGCCGTGCCATGTTGGGGATCGTAACTAATAATCGACGCTTTGCGGCCAACGAAGAGGCAGATGTCGACGCCGTACAAGGACAAAAAAGGACTGGAAGCGCCTGGGGAAAATCTAAGAAATTTCACTGGATGGTTGCTGCAGCCCTCTGTTCCAAGTCCGATGGTCGGTGAGGCTGTTGTTTGGTTGATGTTACAAGACAGATGGCGACGGCACCCTAATATTTGGAGATAATATGCAGTCGGAAAAGCCCCGGACCTGGGCAGGAAACCAGCCATACCTATTCAGGAACATGTGCCAACTTCCGTGCAGGGGTTCGTCGCTTCACTCGCGGCCATCGATCTCGCAAATGTTTGTTTACCGGGAGGGAGCGAAATCGGCTACGGCAGTCATCCGCTTCAATGACTTATGCTGGTTTCTTCTGTGACGTTTTGGCTGTCCTTTTCTGCATAGTCAAGCACTATTAAGAAGCTGCAGAGAGAGCCTAATAATCTTACAAGGCACCTGGGCTGGGCGGCAACTCGCCCGAGTCCCATTCTTGTGCCTGCGGACCCAGCACAAACTCGAGAAAGCCTCCCTCCTTATTGGGCCCCAAGAGATCCTCGTGGGTGACCCAGCTCTTGTCCCACACTTTGCCATTCACCTTGAGGCTCTGGACGTAGTGCCCCTGCTCGAGTCCGGTGGCGGTAACCCGCAACGTGCCGCCCGTCTCACCCAGCTTGACGCTGATGCTTTCAAACCGAGGGGACAGGACAAGGTAAACAGGCTGCGTGACGACCGGGTACAAGCCAAGCATGTTCCACACGAGCCAACTGCTCATGCTTCCCGCGTCATCGTTGCCGGGGATGCCGCTCGCGCCCACGTGATAGTACTCGTCGACGACAGACGTGCTCCGCATCACGCTCTTCCACTGCCTGCGCCCGACGTAGTTGTAGAGGAACGGCGTCATGAAGCTGGGCTCGTTTCCCGGGTTGTAGATCATGCTTCCTATGCCGTTGTTCCCTTGGTCCTGCTCCGCCAGGCCGTGGACGAAGCTCGTGTCGAGCCGGCGCTCGAAGTCGTCGGGGCCGCCCATCAGGGATATCAAGGTCGACATGTCGTGCGGCGCGGTGAAGCTGTACTCCCAGGGCGTGCCCTCGTAGGAGATGGCCTGCCAGTTGCATTCTCCGCACTCGAGCGGGCTGTAGCCCGCGAGGACCGAGCCGTTGGTTTGCAGAGGCGCGAGAAAGCCGGTGAAGTTCAATACCGCAGCATCTTTGATCCAAATCTTCTGCCAGCCGCTGTTTCCGTCAGCATATGTATAATAACAACCTCTCGGGTGGAACACGCTAATATCTTACGCGGAACGGTTCAAGTAGGTCGCGGCTTGGTCGGGCGCCTCGCCCTTGGCGATCTGCGACACGGCAAAGTCGTTCAAAGAGTACTCTACCGTCTTGCTCACACTCCTGCCATAGTTGACAGAAACGTAACCATACCTCTTCCAGTCGTCCAGGGCGCCTCTGCCCTCCTTGGTGCTTCCTGTCGGGTCGTTGAAGTCGAAGTTGTTGTAGGGCTGTATTTCGGCGTTGGTCCGCACCGCGGCGTAACCATCCGCCCAGTTGATGAGCCCCTGCGTGTCGAGCTTCTTGACGTAGGCGTCGGCGAGAACGTTGTCGGAATTGGAACCGCCCTGTACTCGGCCGTTATGGTTGTGGCTGCGGCCCTCTGGCAAGAAACGCTCATGTCGCCAGACGTCGATCATGGCTCGGACTAGATTCTGTTAGAAAGGAGTCTTGGTGGGACAATTTCGGTAACAGGGGTTTTACTCATATCAACTTGTCGGTTGGGCAGAATCAACGAGATGAGGGCATGAGTACAGCGGAATGTGTCCCACAATGTGTAAAAGTCATCGTAGTACGGCTCCTTCGAGGTCCAGTGGGGGTTCTCCCCGGTCCGGTCGGAAGGCATCAGGTGTGCGTGGTAGAGCCCGGTGTAGAACATCTCCAGCTGGGTATCATTCTGGGTCTTCACGTCGATCTTGGAAAACACCTCGTTGTTCCACCGAGTCTTCGCTTCTGTCACGGTCTGGTTCAAGTCCCAGTGAGGAATCTCGTCTCTGATGAACTGACATGCCTTGTCGGCCGAGATCCACGAGATGCCTACTTTGGACGTCAAAGCAGACACGCTCGCCGGGAACGAAAAGAGACCTCCGATTCGATTGGCGTACTGGTAACCTTCGACGCCGCCACGGATTGACGTGGCATTGTTGAAGAAAGGCTTCACGTCAGTGGCGTTGGGCCAGTACGGGTCCGTGTACATTCCGGAGAAGAGAGCCGCATCTTCGGGGGCGCTGTCAAATTGCCCGCAGAAGTAGACCTTGAAGTCACCGCCTGGCAAAGTTAATCCCAGCAATTGTATGCAGAGAATTTCAAACTTACCAAGAGCCCAGCCTTCCCTGTAGACGCCGTATCCAGAATACCAAGAACCGTCTTCGCCGTGCTCCAGCTGACCATTGCTATACCATTGAGACTCTTTGCCTCGAGTAGGTAAGTAGTGGCTCAAGTCAACCAAGACATGACGACCTCCCTCGGTGGGAAACTGGTACTTGATGATGCCAGCGTGCATGCTAGCGCTCATCTCCGCCTTGATACCATTCTTCAGTTCCGTCTTGTAGTACCCGACCTCGGCAACATCATGCCCAACCCGCGGTTGCATGTACGTAAGGTTGTCGAGCAGGTTGACCCCTTCGAGTGTTGTAAGGGGCATCTGCGGAATCAAACCGTACGTCGGGGCTCCTCCGGTACCGCTGACGTGTAACATGGAAATACCAGTGACGTTTCCCTCGACAGTGTAACCTGCGTTTGCCTGATACCGGGTGTCCCATCTTGAGGTGTCGATTCCGACCTTGACTGCCCCAAAGGGAAGGGTTGCGCCGGGGAAAACATTCCCTCCCTGGTACGAGGAGCCTGGAGTTGGGCCTTCGGTGCCCAGGAATGGGTCAACGTAGGGTGTGTAGTCCCTGGCTTCTGTGACTCCGGAGAGCCCGGCCAGGACGGCGCTGACGCCGGCGACGACTCTGATAACCATCCCAGGGTCTCGTGGTTGATCGCTCAGTCGGATGTGAAGAAAGACGGAAGTTGCCCTGTCAATCTTCGTTTTGGATGTCTTCTTTGCTATTTATTCGGCTTGTTTGGCGGGCAGCATTGACCCGAATCGTCGGATTTGTCGCTGTGATCTACAACCTTGGAAGTTGCTTATCCACTTTCCCCGCATAACACGAATGCCATGAAGTGGAACTGCCGGCTGACGATACTTGGATTGGTTAAGACGCCTCCACTACGGGGTTCCTGGGATGTCATTTCACATCCCCTCTCCTTGGCATTTCCGCGTTTCTTGGACACTGATTCTGTTGTTGACTTGTTCGCATCGTTCATCTGAAGTTGCCTGGAACTCGATCCCATTACCATAGTGCCGAGAGCCGAATGGAAAATAACCCAGGAACGGTTCCCCAGAAACACAGCAAATACCATGGTAATGCCCAACATTGTGGAAATTGCTTTCAGCACCCCCGGTGAAGGGCAATTAGCAAAAGGCTCAAGATCTCGGAGGGGCTCCCACTGACCGAGGTAGGCTTACGGTTAAATTGCTGGAGCAAAACTCCAATTCATCCATGTCCCCCTCAATATGGGTCAAGCCGGTGCCGGAGTCTCCCCCTGCGGCCCTTGTCAAGGTCTCCAGTAGCAGCATTATCCTGGCTTTCTACAATCGTACATTCGACGAATGATGTCGGCGTGAATAGCTCATGGTGTCCACCAAGGGAGTTGGTGCACACCAACTAGCTTACTATGCCAAAGGCGCATAATTCACCAGAGAGAAATGTCGACTAGAAAACAAGAACGACTGTGTTTGGACATGACCGTGGTTGCCAAATACTGTGTACGATACATACAGCTCCAACTCTCATTCCCCTGTAGTTCCTATTGGTCTGGAGTTACGATGAAGCCGATTTTTCGTGGGTAGTTGGTTGTGGGATAAAAATAAAAGAAAACATCAAGTCTCTTTGGCCAACTCGTAAATCGCTACATATATCGTTGATCTCTAAGCTTAGCATTGGGGTAAACATGCGGATGAAAAGCCGCTCTTACCATGTTTCAAGTTCGAAGAGCCCGTTAACGTGCCTGAGGAATTTTTGATGACTTACGGCTACGCGTGTGAATACCTGCTGTTTCAATGAACGTAAGATAGTGGAAAATAGGGTGCTAGAGAGGACCTTGTTAATATTTTCTTATGGATAGATGTCATCGAAATAGCGGAGGAAAACATGTAGAAGGTGCAAATTCAGTAAGGAATGAAAGACCGTCAGCAGCAGGGGTCTCTTGAAATTTTGATGTCTAATCTTATGTCACATCGAAGCCACGCTGTTAGCCAATGACAGCAACAACAGTCCATGTAGTTACTCGACGCAGATTATGTGTCACGACTGCCGACAAGATGGCGCTGATCACCTAAAGTTAATTATCTGAGGTATTCTGCGTTCCAGACGAACGTACATGCTTCTCGCAAAACAGCTCTCTGTCTCTGCCCTAGACGCTTCCTAGTCCCGCTCGACTTTCATAAACTCTTGTAGGTTTTGTGTCGTGATGGCCTCACGCAAATGGGTCCTATCACAGCGCATGGCCTGGCGGTCGGGACCGGTACAACGGTTTATCCGGATCGCACTCCGACCGGGCCCCGCTTCGGACCACGCGAGCCCCGCTCCGTAGGATATTTAGACAGAGGCAGTAAGCATACCTTTTCACAACAATACAAGCCACTTTCAACTCATGATCTTCGCCCCTATGTGCAGCTCTTTACGAAATTTTGCCTGTGGCTTGTTGAAAGCGACGCAAAAGGATTGCAATTCATCTTCCTGACGATTGCGATGTCTGCAATACCATGATTCATTCTAGCTGGCTGAGACTGCCGCAGTCGGTGACGTCTTTTGCTACCAACCCCGCCGCCGCCGCAGCTACTATCTCCTCCTGGGAGCGCGCCCTGATAGCTCTGACAGCTTTCAGAGTCTGAACATACGCACTGGTAAACCAAAAGCCAGCGATCTGAAAGCTGCCCCGTAACGCTTAATGCTTAAATCGGATGTCTTTTCGGGAGCTGCCTTGGTCCTTTGTAGTCTCGAGGTAGTGGATTTGTTGCTTAAGTTGATGTCAGCGATGAGGGCGGCACCGCCGAGGCGAAAACTGATATTACTCACCTCTTCCGTCATGGCGTTCCATTCTTTCTCCCTCTTCTTGTTGCACCACATGTAGAAAAGTTTCGCAACGAGATACACACAGATGTTCATGCAGCAGATTCCGATGAGAACCCTGTTACCACGACGGTCTGTTTGAGGTAAGTCGGATGTTTGTAAAGGACGCGCGAGGTTCGTAGAGACAACTCACATTCAGGACGGTCATCTTCACGGTAAATATTGGAGTAAATAACACGAGCAAGTTGAACCATCATACTACGGTCAAGTCAGCCACCCATTTTCCGTTTGTTTGTCAATGATCATTTGTTGTGACTCACTTGTACAATGCTGCCGATACAGCTCTGGTGCGAACCGAGTGAGAATTTCGAGATGCCCATGAAACGTGCATGGCATGTGCTAGTGCCGCAGTTTAGGCTCGCGCACATAAAGACTCAGATGGAATTCAGCAGTAACTTACGTGATGGATACGACAGAAGGACAGTGACAACAGCATACTGCGCCCAGGGACTGGTATTGGATGGCAAGACGGCCATGGCGACCAAGTTGGGCAGGTACCACAGCTGCGTGAACGCGCCGAAAAGCGCTCTTGTGTCCCAAATCTCGGAAAGATAGGTCATGATCAACATGCAAACCGCACCAAGAAACTGAGGAGGGATGCTCAGTAGATTGGTGTTCTGTGAATCGAACCCGAGCTCCCTGAGTGTCAAAGTGAGATACTGGTCAGGGGGTCCAGCCGGGATCTCCCAAAGCAGACCGAAGATGTAGATGGGCCATAACTCATAGTCGGTCAGGGACTTGAGAAGGAGCTTTGGGGTGATTGCTTGGCGGTTGTGCATGTCGGACTTGGAAGGATCGTCCCGGAGAATCTATTTTTATTAGCTTATATCTTAGTCTATCAGACATATAACATCGACTTACTCGGTTGACAAGAATCTTTTCCTCGTGCTCGCTGAACCAACCTTTGGGACGCCACCATGCTTTGGTCTGGGTTGGCGAGGCAGCCATGGCAAACCAAGACCAAATGCTAATGGACAAGGTGATGATTCCTTCAATCAGAAAAAGCCACCGGAATCCCTCGCGGCCGGCGATGCCGTTCATCCGAAGGACTCCGACGGCGAGCAACGGAGCGACGATGTCTGTGATACGCCGGACAGTCCAGAACATGGCCAGCCGAAACGGTAGCTCTGTGGCCTTGAAAAAATACGTGAGGTAGAGCACAATGTCCGGGATGAAGCCTCCCTGAAGCACGCCCAAGAGGGCACGACAGACAAGAAAGGATGTCCTTCCACTGAGCCAGAACTGGCACCCGGACACGATGCTCCAAGAGCACATGAGGAAAGGTATCCACCGGTCCGGTCCCAGTTTCTTACTCACCATTTGCGACGGTAGTTCCGCGCACAAGAAGGATATCTGGAAGACGGTGTTTCCCAAGTTGTAGTCGTTCGTGTCCATGCCCAGACTCTGGAGGAAGGATGCCGAGTTTGCCTGGCTGAGGTTGCCCCGAGGAAGATCAAGAGCGAAAAATGCTACAGAGATACAAGTTAGCGATCTGTTGACAGGATACATCGCAGGTTGGTAGTTCGTGGTCACCGGTGTCATGGTGTTCTTCTTGTCTTG
This sequence comes from Colletotrichum lentis, assembly GCA_003386485.1. NCBI lineage: Eukaryota > Fungi > Ascomycota > Sordariomycetes > Glomerellales > Glomerellaceae > Colletotrichum > Colletotrichum lentis. Next base: position 878,846 of record NWBT01000050.1, read on the forward strand.
GTCGCCTGCCAAGGGGAAGGAAGGGTAGGCGTGAACAGCTGGCAGGACAGCCATGTATCAAAGGCGAAAAGAAGCAGAGATAAAACACAAACCAATGCAAGCCCACAGCGTTATGCGAAAGTCCATCCTGGTTATCAGGGGAAGCTCTTCTTCCCAAGTCCAGCGGAAGGAGGGGTCGAAGCGGTGCAAGTTCTCGTAGCGCGGGTGCGGTTGGAAGAACTTGGCGGTCGCGGGGTTGTCGTACACCGAAGGCTGTGTCGCGATGGCTTTCGGGTCATAGCCGCTCCGTTTCTTGAAGAAGGAGAGGATCGGGATGATCGGGGCATCTTGTTGGCGAAGTTCGGCTTGTTCTCGAAGGATTCGGTTCTTTGTCTGCTCGAGCTCCTCGTCCGTCGGCTCGATTTTCATCATGTCGCTGGCGTCCTGCTTGCCATCCGAGTCCGACGGCGGAGAGGCCGATCTCTCGATTTCATCCTTCTCCGTCATTTTTTTTGGCGGAATTCACACAAGGAACCTGGAGTGTCGACTTGGCTTTGACAGAGAGGCCGTGTTCGCCAGAGCTCGAGAAAGGTTGAGGAGTTTTAAAGAGACCCATTTTCGCACCCGCGAGAACTCGGCTAGGAAGCGAAAAAACTCTTTCCCTCGCGCCCAGCCTGACGTGATTTCTGAAGCTGGCTGCACGCCGAGCCAGGGACGTCGGCTACGATGTCATCTCTGCGCGAGCTTTCCTCCTTTGTGCCGAGAAGAGGCAAAGGACGATCTCACCTACGTGCTAGGACAAGAAATAGCCAAGCGTTCTGCAACCTCAACGGTCAGGAGCTTCTTTTTCGTGAAGCCGGACCTCTGCTTGCGTGTCGTTCTCGCAGGATGCCGGCCGCGACCAATGGCACCATTCCCTTCATCTCGACCCAAGCTCTTGGTAGTCCTTGGCCGTGGCAGTGCTCTGCTTTTGTGGTTCACAAGCCAGCCAGTCATTTTCGGGGGGGGAAAAGCGGACGAGTTGGCTGGCAACGAGCACACATACACGCGCCAGGGACGAAAATGATGCGATATACCAAGAAAAAGACGTGATTGGGTTGGGGGCTAGGTTGCAACGGCAGAGCCAAAGGGTGTGGACTAACGGTTGCTTGGTATGCTTGGTATAGCATCTTGGCAACTCTGTGGGAGAGATTGGCCTGTACTTATAGGGTACCGGTTAGTCCCGATCTCGCAATGAGTCTTCCAAATGACGAATGATCCAGACCTATCTGTTTCCTTTAACCACTTCCTGGAATGCCGTCATTCTTAATCGTCGGACGTACTTCAATGAGTGCGTGCAAAGGCAGGTGATTGGGCCGCCTATGTTAAGTATCTCGGCCTGATGCGGAGCGGAACCCGGTGGTCAGAGGGTCGGGGCCGAGAAGCTCCGGGCTTGGCTTTCAATATTTGTACGAACACAGCCGGTATTCATCGTTGGTCGGAGCTAAGCAGTCTATTGGAATTGTTAATGCCGGCTCGGGACAAGTTCATGAGGACGGATAACTACCAGAGCACAGGATGTCGGCGATCTCACCCATCATCGTGGCATGCCGGGTATACACGAGTTATGTTCTAGGGGAATGACCAGCCAGTCTTTGCTCTCCTTGCCTAGCCCACCCCAATGGTGACACTATCTGATACCGCCATCTCATGCTGCCTCTTCCAGCGGAATTGGACTCCGTGGAAAATTCGCATCCATCATCATCATCATCATCATCATTCTTCTATCTAAACAATGTCGACGACCACAGCATCAACCTTGCTGTTTTCTATGTTTTGATGCCAAACGAACCGTCCCTCCACCCGTCGCATAGACACTGCCAGTCATCACGGTACAAATTGCTTTAGAAGAAATGTGACCACGCCCTCCCGAAATGTGGCGAGTGTATACGCGCCGGTTCAGAATACGTCCGCTAACCTGGAAAGAAAGCCAACAGACGCGGCCTCAGTGCCGTGGGACTACGTCAGGGGCCTCGAAGGGCGCCTCGCTTAGGTCGTGAAGAGTCTGGCCAGCTGTATGGCATTGCTCAGGAGACACGGAGGATCCGAACCAACCGTTGGCCTGGATATCTTCGAGTCCGCACTCGTTCAGGGGCATTTCGACACCTGAGTATCTCCCCCTGAGTAATTTTCACAAATCGTAGGCCTCCTCGTCAAATGTTGCTCTTGGATCTTCTCCCGATTGTGTTTTGATCGAGAACGCTGACACACTTCTTAGAGGGTAGGTTGTAAGGGCTGGGTCTCCCAGGTTGCCAGCTCAGCTTATGATAGAGTAGGCAATCTTTTCACTGAACCATTCTAGACGCAACGGCTGTAGCTGGATGGTTCCAAATCCGTGTTGAGCAACCGGCGCCACCCTATGCTTAACTACCAGTAGTTTATGGTCCGGACGGTCTGCGCAAAGGAATCCCGTATACAGCAGCTTCTCGGACAAAACTTGTCCGCACATAGTATGGTCCAAGACTCTATTCGATCACGTCCTTGACCAGTGCTTTCTAGACGCTATCAGACATAAAGAAAGGCTAAGAGAAAGCCGCACCAAGGCCGAATCTTGACGTCGGCGGCATGAAGACAGATATCTTCGCCGCCGGCCTCAACGTCAGCTCCACCTCGCTCTACCCAGACGGAGCGGAGCTGCTGTCCGGGACGTCCATGTCCACGCCGCACGTGGCCGGCTTGGCCTTATATCTGAAGGCGTTAGAGGGCACCGCGCTGGATGCGCCAGCAGCCATGGCGGCTCGTATAAAGGCTCTTGCTACCAAGGATGTCATTGCCAACGTCGGAGCCGGCAGTCCCAATCTGTTGGCATACAACGGGAACAGTGCGATGAGCACCTGCGCCATCACCAAGAACGGGGGTCGCAGTTCACCGGTAATAGTAATAACGCATATATAGACAGCTCTAGCCAACAACAGAATAGACCAACAGCAGGAACCAACTCCCCTCATTGTTTCCCTCTCTTTCCCAACATATGCGCACACTAGTTATCCTGTCCACGCTGTGTCTCCCCCCCTTGCCACTGGGGTTCAGTTGGCTATCGCTGAAACCGGGCGACCTCAGTTCGCCGAACCGCTTCGGCATCTTACTCTGCTCGTGCCGCAGTCGCTCGCAGCCCCGTACGAGCAACATCCTCCGCCGGGGCTGCACTCGAAAGCGTGGGTCCGGACCCGTTTCGTCCTGATGGCGTAGGTACCAGCCCCAACAACGCAGTTACCGCAGTACACGCCTTGCGCGAGGCCGCTTACACACTGGCAGCCGTTGTAGGTGCAAGCTCGCGCCGAGAGCTCGGCCGGAAGGGCTTCGCGGGCCTTCACGGAGGACGCCTGGGCTGTCGATAGAGCTAGGAACAGCAGGGTGGTGGCGTTTTTGAGCTGCATGTTGACTTGTAGAACGGGGAGAGTCTAGAAACGACCTTAGTTCTGGGCAATTGTTCACTGACCAGGCGGGTGATGGAAAGCTCCTAAAGCGGGTGTTCCAACCACTAGACCATGGTTTTTACCTGTACACAAGGACGAATGTAAAGCCTTTTTCTTTTGTTGGAAGCAGGTGAGTCTTCAAAGACAGATGTTGTATGCCCACAAACTTATGGCCCACGGGAATTTCAACCCCTCTTTTGAAGAACTCCCCTTTCAGCAAGGCATGGATGGGCACGTCTGACAGTAGCGAATGTAACGACGCTATGCAGCTGGCCAATAGTTTGACAATTTCGAGGTGTAGATCGCTGCAACAAGCCACTAGTTTCCGCCATGTCTTACTTTTTTACATCTATCTAAGTCAGCCTCGGGTGCACGCGAGTTTCCAAGATCTGATGGATATGTTCTGACTGCTTCCAACGGATCCCTCGCTGAAGCCGTTTCCCGACGGGCAGCGTTGATTTTTGGAAGTTTGTCTCAGGATCTCTAGAGGTCCGGAGGTTTCCGAGTGACAAACAATAGTTTCTTATCATATTCGAAGGCCCAACAAGATGCAGTTGAAACGAATGTTTACAATTACACTTTCCTCAAGGGCCTCACCTGCGACTCAACCTATCTCCGGAAGCTTTTGATAAGTACAGACTTGATCGACGGCTGAAAAGCACGGCAGCGGGGGCAATCGGACTACTTGGACTTCTCACTTCATCGTAGAAAAGTCCAACCACATGCTTATCTATGGCAAATAAGGCAGTAGTCAATGTAGGTACATGTTGAACCAGCTGACTGCCGCCGACTTGCCTCGTGTCATAGCCTCCCGCTCCCCGGGCTTTCCTGAATCGCCCCTCGTCAGGCAAGCATGCTCGACTCCGGCGAAATGATGATACTCGAAGGGCACGCCCTTCTTCATGACGGTCTCAAAGCAGTGCGACTTCAGCTCGGGGGTGAACAGGAAGTCGTGCTCCGGGGCCAGAACCTGTACGGGAACCCCGACGCCGTCGATGTCCTCCTTGGTCAGCATGCTCGGGTGGCCGGCCGAGATGCAGTCGACCAACGGGGGGTCATGCTCCTTGGCCCCGAGCCGGAACACGGCCCACCCCCCGTAACAGAACCCGACGGCCGCGATCTTCTTGTGCCTTTCTCGCAGAGCCCTCGCGGCGTGGAGGATGTCGGGCTCTCGGACGTCGCGGCCGTTGTCATTATGGAAGGCCGACAGATCGACCTCGTGGAACCGACCGGCGAGGACCGGCTCGAAAGGCACGACCCAGCCGTCGAAGAAGTCGGGTAGATAGACGGTGGCGTTGGCCTCGCGGGCGTAGTGGTCCGCGAGGAGACGCGCATTGGGGAACGTCCAGCCGAGCAGGTCGTGGACGACGAGGACGGCCGCGTCGGGGTTGTCTCCGGCGATGTAGACGTCGTTGCCGGCGAGCTTCTCGACCCGGCCGGCGGGCGTGCCGTCCCACTCAAAGGCCTTCAAGCAACACGAAGCGATCTCCATTGTCGACGCAATCACTTACAGGCTTCTTCTCCCCAGGTGGTTTGTGGAAGCACAGCAACCGTCTAATCGAGTAGCAGTGGATAGATAGAGAGGTGAATTTAAGAAAATGAGAAGGCCGGCTGCTCGGAAAACTACTAGCTCCGGCGTCGAGAAGCGGCGTTAGCCAGCTTCGTAGATCCGTTAAAGTCCGCCGCGCAGTGAAGGGTGTGTGCTGTTTCCCCCCATATCCAATGGATCCTGCTACGGCCCCGTTACACTGCTGTCCAGCCCTAGGGGGTTGTCAGCTTTGTGCAACACCACCTGAGAGGCCAGCATAGGTCATGGGTGCAGCTGGGTGGAAGCAGACGGGGGTCCTGGTGTACATGCTCACCTTACCATGGGGGTGGTCGTCGAGACGTGGCGCTTACGCTGTAACGCTGCTCGAGACGTCTGTCATCGCTTACTGATCTTTGCTAGATCATGATATCAAAAGAGGAGCGCACAGCATCGTTCCTGTTGCCAAGCAAAATCCCACCGGGATGCGCAGACACGGGGCTCCAAAGTCATCTGAAGGTAAATGGTGCTTAGCACGCTATCTTGCCCGTCAATTCACAACAGTTCACAGATAGCTGAGTTGTAGTCATGTGGTTGGTCATGGCCGCCCATCTGGTCAAAGTCGGCCCTTCTCGCTACGTCAGCTGTGTTGCGGGCGAACCTTTGTCCCGTCACCACTCTCCGACTCTGCGTTGTGGCGCCTGTGACAATTGGACTCGACACGGGCATGCATCCCCCCGTGATCCTTCGCGGCTGACGCCAGACAAGATTTCGATCAATGGGGCGTGGCCCAGCGCGTCACTTTCTGCGCTCGTTCCAGGTGCGGTCGAACACGTTGAGTGATCGTTGAGCTATTTAAACAAGGCATTATTACCACGTCAGGACTGAAGCAGCAACAACAACAACCGTTGGGACTCGGGTATTGGCTGACCTGTTGGGACGACGTCCAGGGCCTTGATGGATATGTTTTCGGGCTGGTCGAGCATGTAAACGGCGGCACGGGCAACGTCCTCGGAGACCAGAGGGCTGGAGGAAATGTCAGCACGCGAACTGGTTTGCATCGACGTTTGTTTCAGAGGTATCCCCCAGGGGAGAGTGACTAACTCGTAACCCTCGATGAACGAGTCGTATTGGTCCTTGTCGAACCCGACACGTTGCGTGTGGAAGTGAGTCGCGACGACGCCCGGCCTCAGGGCCAGCACCTTGATGTCGGTCTCGGCCAGCTCGTTCCGGAGGGAGTTGGTGAAGCCTTCCTGGAAGGCTTTGCTCGCGTGGTACACGGCCTCGCCCGGGAAGGGTGGCGCTTCCAGCGCGGTGGTGGACGTGACGTTGAGGACGGTCCCTTTGCCCGACTCGTGCCTCATCATGGACCTGTTGAGCACCGAGTGGGTGACGAACATGGTGCCGTTGATGTTCGTGTTGGACATGGTGACGACGTCCTCGATCTTGAGTTCGTGGAATCTGGCGGGAGCTCCGAGGGCGAGACCGGCCTGGGGAGGGGGGGGAGAAGCCCCGTCAGCTTGCGGTTTCCGCATCACCGGACACGAGCCTCGTACATTGTTGACGAGAACATCGATGTCGCCAATCTCGTTGACGGCAGAAGCAACGGCCCTGTCGACAATCTCGAAGTTGCCCACGTCGGCAGCGCGATAGATGATTTTGGCGTCAGGGTACGAAGCGGACAACTTCTCGGCCAGCGAGCTTAGCTTGTCCTATCGCGAAAACGGCGTCATTCGAGTCCTGGCACAAGATTGCGATAACATCTGGTAGATGGCTTAACAAGGGTCGTGGGGCGACTTGCCTCTGAACGCGATAGAAGAATGAGGTTTGTGCCTTGAGCAGCTAGTGCGTTGGCAATGGCCTCGCCAATGCCCATTGAAGCACCTGTCTAGAAGTATGTTATTAGCTCAGTCGATCATGTAATTCCTACATAACGTGTGCATTGATATGAGATGTAGTTACTCACCAAAAGGACATTTTTCCCTCGAAGACCCATTTCCGGTGTGTGATGGAAATCTGAGTAGGCTTTTCGTGGCACGGTAGTGGTGATTTTCCTATCTCTGGCAGAAAGCGTAGATATGTTGTCTTGCAAAATGGGCCCAACTCCCAGACTTCAACTTTTAATTAAGCTTCCAATGGATCGGATGGTCTTTCAACCGCTAGTTGTCTGTTCGACGGAGCAAAACTGTGCGCCAAAAGCTTCATGCGTACGGGAGGTTATGATGCTTACATATCGGCTACGTCACTGCTTGATCACCCTCGATTCTAGACTAACCCCGCTTGGTGATATGAACGCAGTCAGATCGCCAGGTTGAAGGCATCCGACCTCTCAGAAGCTCACTTCCATCTGGGATGGGCATCACAGACATAGTAATTACCACGTTTTACCGCGTAGTTTTTAGGGCTCTCGAGCGGAAACGTGCTTGATTGGACCCCATTTTATCTCCAAAATCCATATTGGTTCCAGCAAGTTGGTAGCCCTCGCTACGATATAGAATTGTGCAAGTTGCAAGACCTCTCTTTCAGCATGGCTCGTTGTGGAACAAATAAGTTGACGGTCCTCACGCCAAGGTTGAGCTGGCTTCACAAAAACATGTTCGATATGGCGGGGCCATTGCACCGAGCATGCCGCAACTCAAGTTTCGGCGAAACACTCGATTTCGTTATGACGAGGCGGCTGTCAAGGCTGATGTGTGAGATGGATGTGTGAGATGGATGTGTGAGAAGGATGTGTGAGAAGGATGTGTGAGAAGGATGTGTGAGAAGGATGTGTGAGAAGGATGTGTGAGAAGGACTGGCGTACTATTGAAGCCCGCAAACTCTCCCAACTCGGAAGATGGCTATTATGCTCATCTATCCATGCAGGCAGGGAGGGTCTCTGTGGCCATCCGAGGTGGCAGATGCAAGGCACAGGAGCAATACCTCGGACGGCATGGCCCGACAGCCTTCCTCGGTCTTCTCTGTGGAGAGTGTATGTAGGGATGGATGCCAGCACTCAAAAGCCGCTTCTCAGTTCCGGCAGTGGCCCACGCGCTGCGCTCGATGCGTGTCGAACCCCTGTCTAGTTCCCAGACGGCATTTGGAGTCGGGAAAAGAATCGTTCCCCCCATCCCCCTCCCTGAAGAAAACTGATTGCTGAGGAGAGAACTTAGCCGAAGGTTTCCGAAAGAACCCGGTACGGGGGGATACCCGGCGGGGCGCAGAAGAGTCTCGGAATGCATTGTCTTTCAGGTTTCGACAATGGGCGTTGCTTCAATGAGCGAACGGAAACACTGGTGACCACCAGTGTTATCAAGTCATCGAGTTTCGAGCAATTGAGGGGTTATCGTAAAAATGGCATCGACTTGTCACTGCAAGATTGGTATGAGGGGAGAGGAGCGGCACAACACCTGTCTTTCACCGAATCAACTTGAAAGGATATCATCGATTTCTAATTCGTGCGGAGAAAACTGGGCCTTCTACGGGCCACGTTTTGCACTGACGACATTTCTCACCTCCTCCTCACCTCCTCTCCTCAAACAATTAGCCC